>CP135567.1:427770-488991 GCA_032401905.1 Swietenia macrophylla
ACTTCTCATTCCGCAGTTACGAGATCATATTTTGTTCAATTCTGTTTGGTTTTATTTGTGTTGCATTGCTGTATCGATAGAGGCTTTTTTAATTACGTAATTTTTTGAATTGTCAGAAAATTACAGGCAGAAGCACAAAATTTCGTACTTGTCTAGCTTAGTTTTGACGTGATTCATTTGCTTTAGCTTCTAAGTGATTTTCAGTTTGAGACTTAGTCGTGTTTCATAAATGGATTAGATTTAGGTTTAATGCTTCTATATGTACGATTTTTGGGCAGTGTTGTTCAAGAATTCGGTAAAGTTCTTACTGTTTTGTTTTTCTTTGTAGAATGGTGGATTCCGTATCTCTCGCTTAGCTCTTGGTCAATCCAGCAGTGTTGCTAAACGTTCAAGTATACGTATGGCATTACTAGATGAGAGGCTTGCTCGTGGAAGAGATGTGGCTGAGCTTTCTGGAATCTTGGTAATAAATTATTGTTACGGGATACTATTCTAGTTTGTATAAATATTCGATGGATTTGAGGCATTATAAAGTTGTCAAATGATTGTGGTTATGATGTGCATAATAAAAACTAAATTTGGCGATGCTTGTATGCAGGGATATGATCTTGTTCAAGGAGAACTTGTAAGTTTTATGCATCCATTAATCTACTAATTCCATGCGACTGTTGCTTTGTGTTTATATTGGTAATCATGTCTTATATATTAGACTATAATGTCCTTCTTATTCCTATTGTAATACATTTGGGCCTATAATATTCCTACCATAAGTATTATTTTGTAGTTTCAAACTTTAAATGTTCGTGTAATGTAAACCAACTTTAAATTTCTATATGGAAGGTTTCTGACCTACTCAAGGAGGATATGGCTACTTTGAAAGTGATATGCTGAATACACTTAGAATTTTGGTTTCATTCTTCTCACCGGACATAACCATAAATGCAAAATATTTGGTCTACAGGTAAGATGGAGCTCTATGATGGACAAATCCATGCCGGACCCACCGACAGCTGTTCTCTTGCATGGCATCCTTGGGAGTAGGAAGAACTGGGGTAGGTGTCATCAACTATTTTAAGCTATTGGCATCCTTATTTTCCAAGGGTTCATTTCTCTCCCTTTATAAACGTATCAGCTGTATCATTTCTCAAAAATAGTAATCAACATTGTCTGTTTCTGAATTTTTTATTTATAAAAAAAGCTGGTTTGAAGTGTCAATGATTATATTTTAGTAGTACAGGAACTTTTGCCCGAAGACTGGCAGAAGCATTTCCAACATGGCAGGTATTCTTAAGTAAACTTATGTTTGCTATGTTATTCTTTTAAATGTGTTGTTTCTGGTGCGTTTATGAGTGGGAGGCATGTATGCAAAGGGTCAAATGAATCATATAACTCAATGCATTGTAGGATAGCTTTCTTTTGAAACTCCAATGGCTGTGATGTATCTTTGTAGCTGACATATTATTTTGTTTTTACTTGTATTATTGGTCATATATTTTGTTCCATTTCATGGTTCACATTTCTTAAGTTATTACATGAGCTCAAATGCAATTGCATAAATAGCTGAACTTTTTGAGAATGATGAGAATCCTACTTGTTCCTTATGGTTGGTTGTTACAGTTTCTCCTAGTAGACCTGCGGTGCCATGGTGATTCAGCATTGATCAAGAAAAGGGGCCCCCATACTGTTGCTTCAACTGCTCTTGATGTCTTGAAGCTGGTGTGTAGTTCTTTACTTTCGGCTTTGAATTTTATGCATGGATTTATGCCTTTACTCACTCCTACCATTTACCTTGTTGTATTTGGTTTCTGCAACTTTTAATATGATCTTGCTGCTTATGCACTGATAATTTCTATGATATTCTCACTCCTTTTTGGGCCAACATGTGGAGGAGTCCATTTGCACCACTTTCTAGAATACTGCCTTTGAACTTTGTATAAAATTTCTTTAACTAGATTAGCAGCTTATATGTGATGATACTACCAAATGTGTATGCATATTGAAATTCAAGTGTCTTGGTCAATAGACGACTGAAATTTTCAATATCTAAGTATATAATTTAGTTAATAGAACTGTAATTGGAAAGACTATTGGATGAATGGTTATGAAGTCCACTTATAATTCATAAGCATAATGTGTACAGGAAGAATATAAATCCATCTTTTAGGTTGATAATTTGTTGATCCTACAATGAGTCAACAGGTGTCCTTCCTCGTTCTTGCTCTTTCAAGAGAAAATGTTACATTCTTTCTTAAACTAGTATGAGGTTTGAAGCTTTCCTTTCCATATGGGATATCTAATACGACAGTAGAGTCTGGCATGCCAATTTTCTGCTGATTTATTTTGAGAATATTAAGAGTTAATTCTTAGATTTGGATAAATTGGAGATAGCATTTGGAACCTACCATTTCTCTTATACTGATGAAAGACAGCTGAGTTTGGAATTTTAAAATGCTTATGCCTTTGATGAATTCTAATTAGTTCATGTAGTAACAGGCACTTGAGAAATTTTGTTTGATTTTATGTTTCTTTTAAGGATAGTTTCATCAGGCTCCATGCTTAAATTTTTTATTGTCTGGGAAAATACAGTAAGCATGACCAGAAAATAATAATTTAATTCTCTTGTGGTTCCTTTCTGTTCCAAAATTTTATGTGCAAAGAAGTAAATAGATCAACAAATTAAAAAGAAAATGAAATCTGCAAGACTTTTTGCTTAGGATGTAATATTTTCTTTTCGTCTCATTATAGTCAACTTAGCCAAAAAAGAAAAGAAAAACATCCTTTCTATAATGAAAAAACTTGCATTGGGATGGTTGTTTGTTTGAGGTGTTTTTGGATTTTATTTTCAGTTGTTTTAACTCCACCTTTACGTTTGTATTAGGTTGCTCAACTTAGAATAACACCTAGAGTTTTAGTTGGTCACAGCTTCGGAGGAAAAGGTATTTTTGGTTGTTTTGGCATTTGATTTCCTTAAATAGAATATAATGGAAAGTGATAGTTAAATTACTTATATTTCAGGTAGTTCAAATGTTTAATGTGCTTCATAATTATCTCTGCAGTTGTCTTGAGCATGGTGGACCAAGCTGCCAAACCTCTTGCGCGTCCTGTCAGAGTAAGTTTTCTCCATGCTTGGAGTTGCAAAGTTGGTTTTAGACGTTGGCATTGAGTTGGACTTCAGAAATGCAGATGGCTCTGAACGTTTAAGGAACTTAAAATTAAGAAATTATGTCCACTTAATGGTTCTGCAAACTTTTAACATGCTAGTAAAATGCTCCGAAAACCAAATTTTTTGGGATGCATATTATTACCATTTGCTACATAGTCAGAATAACAAGTGCCTTAGCAGTTCAAACAAATGTCCAATTTATTCTTGTGGCATGCCCCACACAGAATGAATGTGCAAGCCAGGGTGCCATGGCACAAAATACTCTTTAGGGTGTTTTTAGTTTGGTGAGCCCAGAGAATTGGAGAGTCCAAGACCTTCAGCATTTTTCTTCATCACTTACTTCTTCCCTTTGCTTATACTTCCTCTGTTTTTATTTGTAGTTTCATCATTTTCCTCTTCTAATTTATTTTTGGCAGGTTTGGGTTTTGGATGCTACTCCTGGAAAAGTCAGAGCTGGTTTAGATGGAGAGGATCATCCAGCTGAACTGATCTCTTTCCTTAGGAAATTGCCTAAAGAGGTGAGCTTTTATTCCTTGACGTATGTTATCATTTGCAGATTATGAATCCTGTTGTATAATTGCCTTGACACAGGACACATTATCTGTAAATGTACCGTGCTTTTACAGGAAGTCTTAAATTAATGCATAAATCTGTCATTTCTTTTCTGAGTCATGGTTGTCAATATGTTATGATCTTCCATTAACTTAGGTATTCTCGAAGCGGGAGGTTGTGAGTGCTCTTCTTCAAGAAGGCTTTTCCAAAGATGTGGCACAGGTATAATTCAAATGCCGATACTGATCTTGATTAATTGTATGCTTTTAATTTGAATTTGGAATTCAGGACCACTACAAATGAATTCGCCATTTATGAAAAGAATATTTCTTTACTATCTGCAAGTTGGTGCTCTTTTCTTTAAAAATGCTGATGTGCTTAACAGGCCATTATTGAGAGTAAATTGCTCACTTCTGTTAACTTATATACTCAGTCCTTCAGCTTTTATTAACAACTTAGTTCTGTTGTCCAAGTTTGTCCAGTATTTCTCCCTGTGAGTGCATCATTCTTCCCTCTTGTTAAATCTCTTCAGTCCTTGCCTTCATCAGTTATCCTATAAGACACGCACTATCCTGTCAGAACAATTGATTTTAACCTCAGCGAGGTAATAAATTCTTTGACTTCATGGTCCGCAAGCCAGTATGAAGTTCTTGTGATCATTGATATTTGTTGGACAGTGAAAGATGTTTAATATGAATAAACAAATATAATCTAAGAAGGAAAATACAAATGTGAAGGATGATAATCCATCAATATTCATTTTCTTGACTGAAAGTTAGGTTTGAAAAGTTGTATACATAATTTCTGCTTGATTTCTTTGTTATTAATTTAGGATTACAATGATAGAAAAATTGAATCACAATTTCTGTTATTATATGCCTCCTTTCTGTTTCATCCTTTTTTATCTTGTCTATTGGTGTTTGCAATGCCCTCCGGTATTTACTTCGCATTCTGGTTTTGTGTCCAGTGGGTGGTAACAAACCTTAGACCAACCACCTCTCCCAGTTCATCATCATCAAGTTTCTCATGGATCTTTGACCTTCAGGGAATTGCTGAAATGTACCAGTCCTATGAAGAAACCAATTTATGGTATTTTCTTTTAATCTTATCATCATGGATAGAAGGGATCTTGAGAGTATTCTAATTACAATAATGCCTCAATAGCTACAATGATGGGATTTTGAAAGAATCATTTTGTCTTTGCTTTAAATGTTGGAGTTAAAATGGGAATGTCCTTTTTTTTTTCCCCCTTTTTTTAGTCCTGAATTCACACAGAACACACATACATATTTTGTTGTTAAAGTATTAGGGGTAAAATAAGTCTGAATTCTCATCTTGTACCGTTACTAGCAAATTTTGAAATCTAGCCTGCTACTAGTTTTCTAATTTTACCAAATAATGTAGGAAAGTTGTGGAAAACTTGCCTCAAGGAGTACACGTTAATTTTTTGAAAGCAGAGAGAAGTTTGCATAGGTGGGCCCTCAAAGATATCCAGAGAATTCATGCTGCTGAGGAGCTTGCTGTTGACGGGGGAGGTGGAGTTGAAATGCATGTCCTTGAAGATGCTGGGCATTGGGTATGTTCTTGTCCCACAGTTTCTTTTCACAAGCTGTTTGCTGAGGCACATGGGGATTAATTATTTTCTTCAAGCAGTTATGGATAACACCAAGAGTTTGCTAAGCAAAATATATAAAAAAAATGTAATTAAACAATTTGTTTTCCGCTTTTTAGCTTTGACTCAAGTTTCAGTTGCGTTGTAGTTAACTGTTTCTTAAGGGAATATGCATCCTTCTCCGAGGACAGTAATATTTTCTAGACAAAAATAATATGTTTCCTATCAGTTCTTCAGAAAACTAATGGACTAGGAAAGGAAATGAATCGTCATCTAAACAAAAACTCACTGAATCAGAAAGCTGTCAAAAGGCAAGTATTTCACTTCCAAGCCGAATTCATTTCCTTTCCTATCAAAAATACGTATTTCAAAAAAGTCTTAAATTTGATTGTCTAAAACCTTAGATCTGTCCGGCAGTGATCAGATCACTTGATCGACTAAAGACTTTTGACTGGTGGCAGAAGTCTTGAATTCTTTTAGCAACATGCAAGTTGAATTAATGGTTTATTTGTTTTATACTCTGAAAGCTGCTATTCATGCTTGCTGTATGTTCCCCCACAGGTACATGCCGATAACCCCGACGGGCTCTTCAGGATTCTTTCATCTTCTTTCCAGGGATTCTGATCCTATAGGAGTTCATGCGCGGTTTCATTTCAGTTTACGCACGGTTTTCTGCAAAGGCAGATTGTTACTTATCGTGTATATTTGTTGGTAACATAGTGTGTACATTTGTTATTCATCCCACTTTTTGTTCCTCCCAAATTTTGGTCATCGTTCTTTGATATTATCTTGCTCAACGGAAATTTCTATGCCTCTTACCTCTGATAATGCTCTACGGCATGTGATGTAGTCATCTGTTTACAAATGATTATAGTTGAATGCAAGTGTTTTAGGTTGTACGGAAACAATATGTTACTATATTATCTAGGAGCTCTCTCTCTCTCTCTCTCTCTCTCTCTCTCTCTTTTTTTTTGGGTGCTATTGGCACATCCACGTTTTCATGTAAGTGAAACCTAGATATTTTGTATCTTCACACGCATTGATTTGACTCCATGCACAAATATAAATTAAATTAATCTTTTTAAGAGAGATTCGAGTCCCTTTCACTTTTTTTTTTCCTTTGAAATATTGGTACTACAGAGAGGAATCTTCTGGGATATTAGATTGATCCTGTTATGGTATACCCAGTTTTCTACCTCCATATTGGAGAGCAACTCTTCTTCCACAATGCCACAGGAGAACTCAAACTCGGGCGGCAGAAGCCATTTGAATGATAAAGAGTTACAAGTCCCCTGTGAATGGTTTCTCCTTATCTTTCACTTTGCTTGCATGTTGCAAGAAGCTATCTATTTAACAAATCTGGAATAAAATTTTGATGAACAATCATAATATATTCATTATACATACAATGCCACTGCAATTTGTATTTGACTGACCCACTAGTCACCATAAGCATCTCAAAAAGAAGCTCTGCTCTGGGGTGTCACACAATTGCGCCTATAAATTTTATTATTCCTCCTCCACAGAAAAAACCTAACAAAACACTCTCACTCGTCCTCTTATGCCAACCAAACGACGCGGAAACTTTTTCCGACCAAAACTTGTCCAAATCCGGCCACGACTATGTGACAACAACAGGAGCCGTAGATAAATGGAAGCAAGATTCGTGAGGTTGCCTTGGTGAAACCAATTTAAATTTGTTCAAAGATTCATCAAGAGGCTTATTTTTCTCGAAAGAATGAGACCATTTCTTTTGCATGAAGCTTCTCTTCCTCCATGGTCCCATGTAGATTTTCTTCTCCTTCATCGACTGCTTGGCCGCGTTGCATAGTATCCGAACAATGGTGTTCAGGTATTCTGGTTTCCCGACGTAGTATTCCGGTAACCGGGATACAAGTTTCTGGTACTCGTCGCATGCTTTTGCTATGTCAAACTGATCTCTGAATTCCAGTTCAATCAAGAACGGTAGCTGCTGCTTGCGCCCTGGTGCGATTGTCATTACTTCAATGTATTCATGTGTTCCTACAGCATTCAAAAGTGCAGTTGGTGTATTACGAAACTAATCGATCGTGAGAACAAATCAAGTAGCAAGTTAGTTATACAATACCTCCCGGAATTTCTTTGGTGCATCTCCATTTGGATTTGCAGAGATTTGCATTGAATCCCTTTTCACGAAGCCTGTTGACAAGAATCCTTCTCAAACAGTACGCACAGAAGGCATCAGAGCTTGGGTTAGGGCAGCAACTGCAAAACTCTGTCTCTCTCACCACCTCCACAATTCTTTTCACTTCTTGCCTCAACTTTCGGCCCGTCAAGTTTTGCCTCTCCATAATTTCCTGACGGATATTTAGTATTAGTAATCAAAATATCTAAACGGTAGGCTAAAAATCTATGGTTGAACTATGGTACTTTGAGCTCAGACGTGGCATAACCACAGCCAATTATTTCCATGCTTTCGGTTCTAAACCTAATAATAACCAGATATTTTTGCATGTAAATACCAGAGACAAGACAAGAACTATCGATATTATTACACCAAAATTCATGATATTCATCGTATAAATTAAAATTAAATTACGAAATAATCGAAATTAATCTGAAGAAATGGAAATTCTGAACTCTTAAATCAGAAATAATTATCAATATTTACATTATATGCACAACCATTTCCTCCTTTATCGTGTAATTTTATAATTTTAATTGCAAAAAACATGATTAAATAAGTAAAATTTGCAAGAATATAAATAAATAAATGAAATTTTATTTATTTATTTAAAAAAAAAAAACCAACCTGAAGCAAAGCTTGTTGTGATTCCCAGAAGAAAATTCTTTCTGTGGGAGGATGGCCATGGCCATGGCCATGCAATAATTCAATATTACTGTCGCTGTTGTTACCAGTAAGATCACCGGTCCCTTCTCCTTCTTTATCATCATCGAAACGATTCGTTTCACCATCAAATTCTTCGACGTAATACCCAGAAATCTTCTCCTCGAGACTTCCCACGCAGTTTTTGTTATTCTCTTCTTCAAGAATTTTCCCCACCATCATCGTCTTCTTCCGGGTTTTTTGTTTTTATAATTTTTTAAATTTTGGGTTTTTTTCAACGAAGATAAATGAAAATATATTAATCAAGCAGAGAGAGAAAGGAATTGGGAAGGAAGGAGAGACTGATGATGGAAAACACCATGAAGATTATTTTGTTTTTCAAAGAAAATAGGCTCTTTGAACAAATGAGCACGAGGAAGGTAGAAGAAGACGTCATTTCCATTTATACACTCTCTTTATTTTATTTTATTTTTTTTAGTAAATATTCGGTATATTCCCAACAGATTCTAAATAAATAAATAAATAAATAATAAATATATTCTTGTTGTCTACCTTACGACCATTCAACTGCAAGTATATAATATCATAGGGGAAGGTGAATCGAAATTAATTTATAAATATATTAATTTAATTTTAATATAAAAATAAATTAATAATATTTATTTAAAATTTAATTTATATCGATTAAATCAAAATAAATAAATCAATTTTAAAAATATTTAAAATATATTTATTTAATTTTAAAAATATATAATAATTGTGGCTGACAGAAAGTAAAGTGCAGTAACCGTACTTTCTTTTTACCTCATTATCCGTTTTCTGTGGCGAAAGGGAAATGCTTCTCTCTTCACTTTTCTTCTCTTATTTCCTTCCTCTTAACTCCATTTCCATGGCTTCTTCCCCTTCGCTCTTCCCTCGAAATTATAGTTTTGCCCCTCCTCACTCTTCCCTTTCCCGCCGCAGCAAACCGACTCTTCTCTCTCGATGTCTTCCCATCCCGAACCACCGTTGTTCCACCCGTGCATTGCCGCTGATTCAGCGTTTTGCGGCGCCGAAGGTGCCCACGAAGGGGAGAAATTTGACGTGCAAGGCGGCGGAAGTGTCGGTGACGGAGGAGTCGTCGGCTTCGGTGGTGGTGACAGCGGGGGTAGAACTGGGCACCGGTGGTGCCGCTGACGGCGTTGCCGAAGGGAGAACGGAGAGTGATTATACAGGATGGGGAAACGATATTGCTTTTGTGGTATAAAGATGAGGTTTTTGCTATTGAGAATAGATCTCCTGCTGAAGGTGCTTACAGTGAAGGATTGCTCAATGCAAAGCTAACCAAGGTTCTTATTAATTTATTTTTAACTTTATTGCATTTTTTTTTGTTTGTTGCTTATCATGATGAAATTATGGATTCTTTAGAATTGAAAATGGTTGAATGGATGAATGATGTGTAGTGGTGATTGCATCTTTGTTTGAAGTTGGCAGTGGCACATATTTTAGAACTCAGTGAACACAGAAAGGTGGAGGAATTTCTGGGTATCCAAGAAAATGAAAACTTAGATTAAGACTTGAATTATTTTATATCGAGAGAAACTCTTAAATTGAGAATGAGGTTGGAAATAAATTTTGAAGAAAATGAAGGGAAAGAGGCAAAATTTGAATGTTAATAAAAATTTTGTTTAATTTGTTAAGGTGAATGGTTTTCTCATGAAGAGGGATTGGCACATTTTGTTGGTTTCATGTGAAATTCGTGGCTTGCATTTTAAATTTTGGTGCTTTAAATCATAGAATTAGGGGGAAAAAAAACTTGATTAGCTTAAGCACTTTCAGTATTAGAGGAAAACATTCAATGTTCGGCTAAGAGCTAACCCAAGGTGAATGAGACAGGGTCTCGGTTTGCATCCATATGTCTCATGCTGGCAGCTGATTATTGAACCGAGTAGTTTCTTAGATGACAGTATTAACAAATTGCTGACGCGAAGTGGAAAGTCAAAATGGAGATTAATGGTTTTGTACGTGTTGCTTTTTTCCGTCATTGTTTCCTCTTTGTGGAAGAGAAAAATTTACCATTACCTCATTCATCTTAAAGAAGTTAATTTTGCCTATGCATTGAAGGGGGTTCTAAGTTTATCTTATAGCTTAAGATGTCAGTCAATAAGAGTTACCAGTTCTGCCAGTTTTAAAGAAAATTGGTTAACTATTTCATATTACATACTCATTGATGTTATCTTGTTTATTCTTTGTCTGTAAATTGTACTTGTTCGGTTTGATAATGTTAAAGCAACCATGTTGCATATGTTAGGCTTTTCTGAGATGTAAACATTCCAACATTTTGCTGTGTATTAAACCCTGGCACTGTGGGCCCTTAATCTGGGGTTTCTATAGGTTCATCAATTTGCCAAGATCTGAGATGCAGAAAGATGTATGTATTTTTCCTAACACTTTATTTTAGTAATTTCCTGGAATTTGAAAAGGCAATAACTTGATGATATATATGTTTCTTGCTTCTACAGGAGGGTTGTATGGTTTGCCCGGCAACTGATAGCACATTTGATTTCGTACTGGAGCCATCAGGGAATGGTACCCCAAAAGCCCAGTGCTCAAAGTCCTCACACCCGTTTTAAGGACTATGTATGTTTATCCTGTAAAAACTGATGAAGAAACTATTTATATCAACATGAGAGGAAGTGCAAAATCTGATGCATCTGCAGAGATTGTCTTTAGTGGTAAAGCTCAACCAGGTGTCACTGCATCGGTTGTCAATGTTGAAGAAGTAACTAACTACAAGATTCATTTTCTCCGAATATTGTCATTTGTACCTGTTGAAGTAAGAAAGAGTGATGGTTTGAGTTGTGTTGTTTTATTTGTTTTGTCTATAATCTTACAGGTGAGAATGGTGGTGGATATGGATTCAGATGGGTTTGGTTTCACTGGAACAAATGAACTGATAAACGGCAAGGCAGCTGTCAGCGGCTTCCTTCTGTTGTTAGATTTTGAGCTCTTGACTTGTAAAGGACTTCTCAAAGGAACAGGTTTCTTGGACTTCATTTACGTGGTCTCGAATGCTTTAAATTAAATCCTTTGATTCATAGGAAGATAAATTTTATGTTTCAAGCCATTACACATTTTGATGTACAATCAATCACCCACCTTTGAACTCATTCAGCTGCAGTTACATAATTGTCTATAGAAATTGAAGTGTTGATCTTCATTTATATTCTAATAAAATTTGTTCAAATGAATTTGTAGAACAAATGCTTTTAACATTTCCTGTTGTTTCTTGCTGTTGCAGAAACTGAAGCTCATCCATGAAAATTAAAAAATCTAATTGGAAATAGAGGTTTTATTTCTTTATATTATAATAAAATTTTACTTTTAAAAGTAACCGCCAAATGGCCTATTAGCTCAGTTGGTTAGAGCGTCGTGCTAATAACGCGAAGGTCGCAGGTTCGAGACCTGCATGGGCCAATTTGTGAAAAATATTTTCCCCGTACAAAAGTCACAAGTCCACCCACCAAATATACTGAATCCACCCCACAAATGCTTTTTGATTTCCCATACTTTATGATTCTAAAGTCACCTACCATTATTCTGAGTACACTCCCCAACGGATTCTAAGAACTCCAAAACGCTTTTCTGATATATATATAACTGGAAATGTTAAGTACACAGTAGTACAACACTGAGTACACCTAACTATGAATTATTCTAAAGATACCCAGCTGCCAATTTCAATCTTCCTCTTTATTGTATTCAAATCATAAAAAGAAAAAAAAGATAAAAGTCAATGTTGATTCCTTCTAATCTAATGTCATTGGATTCAAGATCTACTTAGGCAACTAGGAAAGGAAATTTGTGTACAAGAGTTTGAATAAGTTCGTATTTAATAAAATTTTTAGACAGAATAATTATACCATATCAGTATTATAAAGAGGGATTAGGCGCTTCAATTAAAAAATTAAATTAATTCGATTTAAAAAAAATATTTTATTTATTTAATTAATTTATTTTCTTTTATCCTTTGCCAACTCAATATTTTTTTTCTCTTTCTTTCTTTTTAGTTAGATATCTTATTACAGCGTTGTCATATCTAAAACTCTTTTTAATAATAATTATTATATATAAATCTTGTTTCAACGTAAGCCATACAAGTAGTCTTTTAAGTCAACTAAATTATCAACATAAAGAAAATAAAAAATATATAAAAAAAAATCTCACACTTTTGGATCATTGAAGATCCAAATTGAACTAGTCCATGGGTCCACAGTCAACCCAAAATGTTTACAAATATAACACGTGCTAATTACAAATTGAAGGACTACTAATAAATACAATTTCTTAATAAAAAGTAAATATTTTTATTAATGAAATCATTTTAAATTTTAGAAATTCTGTTTTGTTAAATATTTTAACTCAAACTTGCATGGATAGTGAGTTTTAAATTAAACAATAAATTACAGTGATGATTCAGATTCTTACATCATATTTGTAATAGGTTATATTAGTATCGTGTTAAAAAAAGATTAATTCGAATTAAATTTATTTAATAATTTATGAAGAATTAAAAATTTTAATTTATTACGATTATTAAATCATTAAATGTGTTATAAATAAATTTATATTTTAAAAATTTTAAATTTAAATATTATTAATTTAATAACTATATTATTTTATATCATCACGAGCCCGTAAATCATAAATTTTATATCAATTTTGTGTTACTTCGGCAAATCGTGTTAAAATTTTATATTTAAATTAAGTTCTCCTGTGATCAATTGTAATATTCCACTTTATTGTATTCAAACCATTGAAAGAGAAAACCCAAAAAAAAAAAAAAAAATCAATTTTGATTCCTTTTAATGTCATTGGATTCAAGATCTACTTGGCAACTAGGAAAGGAAATTTGTGTACAAGAGTTTGAATACGGTCCTCCTCAAACACATTTATTTTGTTTTGCGGTCTCCCTTCCCTTCCCTTCGCTTAGCTTAAAATCCATCCATACATTGGCGTTGACGGACGTGATAAGGGAGTCAAGTTAATTCATGACGACGTTATGTACAGGGGAAGAAAGCGTCAAAGTTCATTCACTCTTTTCAAGTTGTAAAAAGTTGTGGCTTGTTTTTTTCTCACCAATCAATTATTCTCCACCGTCCAATCGCTCCTCTTCTCTTACTTTGACCTTTGAAAATTTTGACTTCCCCGATGAGCAACTTCTTCGCAAAGCCATCGTCAACCCATCTATCCACCCTTTGACTTTCCTCGTCTTCTACCTATATAGACAACCACTTCTCCCCATTTAATCACATTCATTCACCAGCTTTTGTTATCCATATATGACTTCTTATTTCGACTTATTCAGAAAGCACTTCTTCACATTTCATGGCAAGTAACGCAGAAGAAAATGGAGCTCAAAAGAAATACAAGGGAATACGACGACGTAAGTGGGGCAAATGGGTGTCTGAAATCCGGATTCCCGGCTCACAAAACCGTCTCTGGCTAGGCTCTTACGCTACGCCAGAGGCAGCGGCGGTTGCCCATGACGTTGCTTTCTATTGTCTACACAGACCGCCTTCGCTTGACGGCCTAAACTTTCCGTTAATGCTGCCCGCAAGTGTCCACGCAGAAATGTCGCCCAAGTCTGTGCAGAGAGCAGCGTCGGATGCCGGAATGGCAGTGGATGCGCAGATGATTTTGAGCAAGTCGACGAACAATGAGATTGAAGTGAACGAAAATGGCGGAACTCAAGCTTTCGATCAGACGCAGTTCTGGGAAAACGATGAACATTTTGGGCAACAGGAGGAGAAGGAACTGAGCATTTCTGTGGAAGATTACCTGACATAGAATATTTCTTTTCAAGTATAGATTTTATAATCATGTTATTATAGAAATTAATATTAGATTATAGATTTTATAATCATGTTATTATAGAAATTAATATTAGATTAACACTGAATAAAAATCCATTTTGTAAAGTTTTTTATTTTCACAGAACAAGTAACAGAAGAGATGATGACTATACTTGCTGAATTCCTTCAATTCATTCTATTTTTATTGTTGCCGGGGACTGAACTGGGAGAAGGAGGCGGCGGGACTGACGACGAGTTTCCGAGGAGACGTGCCCTTCAACAGAGGTCTCGGAGGCGTGGCTTCCAATACCGGCCTTCCCGTGCCTTTGTGCGACGTTCTCCTTGCTCCTTGCGTTGAAATAAGCAGCCGGAAAGTCCAGTTGAGGACGCTAGGGACGAAAACACGGTAGAGGGGGAATATGTCATACCAGCTTGTGAACTTTGCATAATTGTCCTCCACTCCCCCGGCAAGCTCAGGATACAATCAACCTTGAGAAATGCTCCACGGGGCCACCACCAGTCACGTGTACTTGGAATGGAAATTCAAGAGAGTGTGATTTCAAATCCTTAAACATTGGAGCGTCCAAGGTTTTTTATTTTAAATTTTGGCCAATTATGTCAATTTTAGACAAAATTACCCTTAAACACAAATTTCATAAAGAACATGGCATATTTTTGAAGTTGAAGACGAATCGCAGCCTCTCTAATGGTTGCTAAATTTTGAAAACCTTGCGGGATTATAATACAATTTACTCATCAAGAGAATTTTAAATTATATTATATCTCTCAATAGTTTATAAATTATAAAATAAATTTTAAATTATATCATATTTTCTTAACGATTTCAAATCATCGAAAAAAATAAATTGTTAAATTATCAAAAAATTTTAGTATAATTTTATTTTTTTAATAAAATTCATAATGAATATAAGAAATTGCACTAAATTTTTTCCATTTAAAAGTCATCCAGAGAATCTTACATTTAGAACTAACAAAAGTATGTTTAGGGATAATTTTGTCCAAATTTTACCAAAATTATGAAAAAAAAAATTGGATTGAAGATAAAATTATGAATGAGCGTTGACTTTGACCCTTTTTTTGCCCCTTTAATGGCCGTGGCATGTTAAAAGGCGTGATAAGTACAATGGTAATTGAGAGAGAGAGAGAGGCCAAACTTACTTCTCTTTCTTCTTTCCATTGCACCTCTGCGCCGTCCTCGAGCACGAACTTGCCTCCCGTGATTTCGGTCCCAATCCAACCGTGAGTTGCAATCGTTATTCCAACCTCATCGTTCTTTTCAAATCTCAATGTCTGGTAGAAGTTTACGAGTGCTGCTTTTGCGGCCTAGCAGGAAAAGAGAAATTCCAAGGCAAAATGGCTAATAATAATAAGAAGATTCAATAACTGATTCAATAAACCCGACAACCAGAGAATGTTCATAGGCACTTACAGCATACAGGCTCATTGTTGGCAAAGCTAATCTGTTCCCCACTGAAGCATTTACCACGATTCGACCACTGTTTTCATGTAGGTAAGGAAGAGCAACAAATGCTGGATAGACATTTCCCCAAAAATTTATGTTCTGTAAAGTGACAGATGATGTTAATTTGTTACAGAACTGGATCTATGCTAAACTCTTGAAAGTGTTGCCAATCTATAAGATTACTGCTGATCTGAATTCACTCATGCAGCTTACCAGCAAATGGGGAAACACCGAGGTCTCTGTCACTTCCTCGAAGAAAAAAGTGTGTCCCAAACTTGCTGTGTTTACGAGATGGCCGACTGCGAAATTGAAGAGGAAGTTAAGGAAGAAGGAAATTTTATTAGACAGATGCATAACAAGGAATTTGCTCGAAATCCATTTGGTTAATTACTAACAAGTAACCAATGTTGTATCCAGGGAGTTAACTCGATGATGCTCTTCAGAACACCTCAGGTTTTTTCAAACACATCCCATGAGTTTGATTACTCTCTGGGGCTATCTAAGCTTATGCCAACATACAAAGACTTGCTAGAAATCTTATTTAAAGCCAGAGAGATAAAAATAAAGTGGTAAATTGCTACAATGTAGATCAAAATCCGAGGAGTTGTCACACAACATAGAGATACAAACAACTTACTAGTTCTTGAGGAACATTAAGTAACTTTATAGATTGCAGAGGGGATCCTGGACGCCGGCGACATTAGTGGCTAGTTAGAAATTAGCCTACCAGTGGGTTCTATAGGTTTAAAAAACTCGCCTAGGCCCCGAAAACTCAAGAAAATCAGGGCCACATAGATTGAATTGTATTCATCTCTTCATCTCTAGTCATTCATCTAATGATTGTATCGAATACAAGCCTTCATTTCCAATTACTTCTATTTGTTTTGGGTGAGAAGAAATACCACGTCCGTAGACATTTATGGTCTCGTTAACAAATCTCCTGCATTCATCTTCCTTGACAACATCTGCAGCTACGATTGTAACATGCTTGGCCCCCCATATGTCTCGCGTTTTCGCTGATCCCTCGAAGTCGGTTCTCCCGCCGTGCCACCAATACAAGATTGGCCTTCCTCTTTGCATATTTGTATGCAATTTGCTGCAATCACCAATAATTGTTCTACAACAAACAAGTTGAAACCCCTTCCCAACATCAAAGCAAGATTCGAAGCCATCTAGTTCTAATATGCTTTGGCAACTAAACAATTTCAGACAACAAGATTGAAAGAATAACAAGGGTAATTTATTCATTTGTTTTTTTACTCCAAACAAAATGCAAGAAAAGTAAAAGGTAAAACCTGGATAATTTGAAAAGAAAATGAAGGAAACCTGCCTCTCCTATGCCAGAAGAAGCTCCAGTTATGATAACAAATTTATCTTCCATATTTTCAATGTGAAAAACATTGTAGTAAAATCACTGGCATCCGCTGATAAAACACAGGGCCGGCCATGCAAACGCCAGTATCACGAAACTGGCCGGCGGAACCACCAAATTCAAGAACGAGCTCAGCAGATTTATCGCCGGAAAATTATTATCGCAAATGGTTGCTTACAGTAGAGAATGAATGAAATTAAAACAAAATGAAAATATTGAGAATGAATGAAATTAAAAAAAATGAAAATATTGAATATATAAAGAGAAAATTTAACGAAGTGATCAGAAGGAGGAGTTCTTGGCTCACGCTATCTTAAGTGCACGAGAGTTTGTGCGAAACACGTGGTTTCGTTGGAGGCCTAATTTTGTGACGAATGGAAACAGTTTTTGTACGAGAAACTGAACTACTGCCACTCGTTCTTGTCTTTTGTTAGAAAACGACAATTATTGAATGCGTTTTAGTGCCCACTTTCAAAATTATACAAAATTATATAAAATGCTAGATTATCAATCTCATTTAATGGTGCATAATGGATCAATCTGTTTTATTTTTCAAAAGTTTGTTGAAATAGTTATAATAATTATTTTTTATATTATTTGTGCTAAATAACTTGTTTTTATTTTTTAATAAAAATTATTTAATTAATTTAAACTTTTATTATAAAATTAAGAGATAGAAAGATTAAATTAATTTATTTTATTTTTGTGCTTGATTGGAACCATGTAAAAAGTAAAAGGTTAAGGATTGATTAGAAAAAATGTGGTCGTTAATACTGAAATTTTATTTTATAAAATTTAATAATATTAGAAATTTTTTTGTTAAAAATAATTAAAGTATAATTTATTAAAATTTTGTTAAACTTTAGGGGCTTGTTGGTTATTTTTCTAATTAACGACTGTACTGCTACCGTCGCTGTAGCAAACCTTAACAAGAGACTCGGTCAACTTCACTCGACACTGAAAGGCGCATAAATTTACCCGCCGGCGCACAACACTCCCAAACTAACCCGAACACTCTAACATGCGCTGCCAATAATTTCACACGAATAACACGTACGTGTGAATAAAATAATTCGGTTAAAACGAAGCAATTATCTCTCTTCATCTTCGTCGATTTCTTTCTCCTTCGTATTTTTTTTCTCTGTTAGCGGCAGATTTTCTCTTTGTTTTTCATCGTTTCTAACGGAATAGTTTTCTATTTTCTTTGAGAAAATCATAAATAAAAAGAAAAAAAGGATAAAAAATTGGATTAGATTTATTGACAAATTGGGAAAAGAACTTGCGGGAGAATGGATCTGTGGACGGTGCACGTGAGGAACGCGAGCTTAAGCCCGGTTTGGATGACGAATTGTAAACCCAGTTCTGGTTTTTTGGGAAAGGTTGGAGTGTTTGAGATCAGGGTTTTGAAACGCGGAGTCGTTTCGTCATCTTCTTCTGCTGTATATAATCGGAATCATAAATTGCTTGTCACATCTATGGCCAAGAAGAATCACGACAACCCCTCTTCGCCTGGTATTTTTTAAATTTGGACCAATTTTTTAAATTTTGGGTTATTTTGTAATTCTGGGCTTTTATATAATGTGCGTTGGATGTCAAATTTTGGATCTTTGTGGTTTTGATGGCTTAGGTTACTGTTGTTTGGTTTCTGAAAAATTATCTATCTAGGTAGTTGCTTCTTTCTCACTGTAACAACTGGCGCGCATTTTTATGGGACATTCTGAAATTGTCATCAGGGTTAGTGTTAGATAGTGAAATTCTGTACGTTCTTTTATTTTTGCAAGAAAATGTATATGAATTAAAAACCAATTTCCATGGAAAATAGAGTAACTAACCTTTGAAAATTGAATATAGGAAATGAAATCATGTTGTCCAAAACAAAATTGTATAGAGTAAAATTTATGATATGGTTGGGGAATGATAGTTGTAAGTTATGAGTTTGACTGTGGAGATATGGATGGGCGAAATGTATAATGAGATGAACAATGTGTGCAACCTATTGCAAAAGCCTCTATGGGGTTTAAAGAAGAATGGGCAGATGGCTCCTCTGTTGGCTGTGTTTGTACAAATGATACGAAATATTGCAATTCTATCTTTTATTGGGATTCTTATATTTCACTATTAGTCCTGAGTTTGAAAGCAACTGAGGGAGAACAGTAAAGATAGAGTGTCAATGAATAAGTTATAATTTCATAAAATAGAAGTTAGTTAGTGTAGGCTCCTTTAACCGGCCAATATACTTGTCACTAGGATTATTTTTAATAGGTTATGACTTGCATCTTGATTCTCTGCTCTAAAAGAGTGAAGGAATTGGGAATGCTTGTGTATTTTTGGTAATGTTTATATATTACTTAAAATTGTATTTTTCCGGAGCCATAATTGGTATTAAAGTTTTGATTCTATGGTTTGCTAGACTTTGTTGCCTGTACTTTATGCTTTTTCTTCTTCTTCTTCTTCTTCTTCTTCTTCTTCTTCCTTTTTTTTATGTCTTATTTTTTATTTTTCTTTGTATTCTTGTGGTTCATTTTATTATTGATGTATTGCTGAGGGCTGTCTATTTTGTTTCTGGCATTTGTTGTTCTGCACATGTTTGATAACTGATGAAACCAACTGTTTCTTGTGGTTTAATTGCTCCTCGAGCTATAGATTTAACTTGCGCTTCCAAAGAGTTTGTTAAATTGTTTGTATAGTTGCCTCTTTATGTGTAATAGGCTTAACTTTTTTTCCACGAGAGAAACTGAATTTGGTTAAAAATTGTCCATTTTGTTTGTGTTTGATTACATATTGTGAAAGAGCTAGAAATTTTTTCAGTTAAGTAATTGGTTCATCTATATCACTGCCTTTTGTGCTATGATCATATTTTTTAAATTTTAACCTAAACTTCTTCACCATGCTTTATAACTAAAATTAAACATTTTCCCTACTTTTTCTTTTTCTTTTTTTTTTTTTTTTTGTGTCAAGCATAAGAATCTGTTAGCAAAACCAAAATTTTGCATGAGAACACCAAGGAGTCAGAACCTTGAACATAATGAAGATTTAAAAAGTTATATACTCTGTATTTCTATGTATATTAAAAAGTTATATACTCTGTATTTCTATGTATAGGTATTATTTCATATCATAATATGTGTAAAGGGTTAATTTCTTAGTGCTTCTAGTCCAAATTGAGCAGTTAGTTGGATCTTGACTGATAAATAATAGATTAAAATTGTAGCATACTTAAGTTGAAGCTTAATATGATTAACCAAGATAGTGATTTGAATTTAGGAAATGGTGATCGATCTACTCCAGAAGGAGATAATCTCAAACGAAACGGTTCTTCTGACAGCAACAAATCCAATGACACTGCATCCCAGAAGTCATCTCGTATAAACTCAGACTGGAGAGAATTTAGAGCGACTCTGTTTGCTCGGGAACAGGTGAGGTGTTTCGTTCCGTTGTATTGTTTCTGTTTGTCTATTTAATTATGGAAGAGTCACAAAGTTCTCAAAAGTGACATCTAACAGATGTGGAAAGCTCAACCTTTTCCTTAAATATGTTATGTTAGGCTTAGTTTCTTATCATAACTTGAAGTTCATTCTGACTTTTGTATTTGCTTCAGTAGTATATCCTGTCTGGCATTTATTGGTCCAAACTACACTCCACGTGGAAGTAGATGTGTTAACTTGGAAAATTCATGAAGAATTGAAGATAATCTAATCTTGATTCTACGAAACAGAAATTATTGCAATTCAATGGTTTTCTTTAGTTGCCTACATTTTCTCTGACATCCAAACAAGTGCTTCCAGAGCTGAGACTTGTTGGGTGAAAAGATTCCATGTTAGCATGCCATCTTGATCTTCTTTTAGTTGTTCAATTTGACAGCCTGACAATCTAAATCAAATCTACTTGGTTATGTGTTTGAAGTTGGCTGTTTCATTAACTCAATGGGATGATCCATTCCAATTTGATTTGGATCATGTATTCTTTCATTCCTTTTTGCAATGATACGGTAATTACTTGATGCATTGATCTGGGGAATGCTGTTTACATTGACATAACAAATGTTTGGTGAGAAATGTGCCAATAATGAAAATATGCAAAATTTATTCTTAAATTACTTTTAACAGGCAGAGAAGACAGAGTCTGATGCTCAAAACCAAGATGTGCCAGCCCATGAGTCCAAACCTCTTGGCCTGAAGTGGGCCCATCCTATTCCTGTACCTGAGACAGGCTGTGTCCTTGTAGCCACAGAAAAGCTTGACGGGATTCGCACCTTTGAGAGAACTGTTGTTCTCCTCCTCAGATCCGGAACCAGACATCCACAGGAAGGGCCATTTGGAGTTGTCATTAACCGTCCACTTCACAAAAAGATCAAACACATGAAGCCTACAAATAAGGAACTAGCAATGACTTTCGCTGATTGTTCTTTGCATTTTGGTGGGCCTCTGGAAGCAAGCATGTTTCTTCTTAAAACGGGACAAACAAAGCTTCCTGGGTTTGATGAGGTAATCAGTGGCCTGTGTTTTGGAGCTCGAAACGGTTTGGATGAAGCAGCAGCCCTGGTGAAGAAAGGGGTCCTTAAACCTCAGGATTTCAGATTCTTTGTTGGCTATGCTGGATGGCAGCTGGATCAATTGAGAGAGGAGATTGAATCAGATTATTGGTATGTAGCTGCGTGTAGCTCCAATTTGATTTGTGGGGCTTCGTCAGATTCATCATCAGAAAGTTTGTGGGAGGAAATTTTGCAGCTTATGGGCGGTCACTACTCGGAATTGAGCCGTAAGCCCAAGCAAGACCTGTAAGTAATTAGCTAATCGATGCTCCTAGAGTTTAGATATCATTCTGGAACTTGAAGCGGAATATGTGACCAAGAACTTTGTGAAGAGCCAAATGTACAGAAAGTTATCTGGCTTATTTAATCTGTAGATTTCTCTCTCTTTCTTTTGCCCCGTAAGAACCTTTCTAGTTATAGTTTTTGTATGTAATAATACTTATTTATCTTTTTGAAGGCAAAATGAAATATTAGTTACAATTAAGTGCAGCACTAGAAAGTAAAATCATGAATCATAGAGCCAAAAGAAATAATTTGCGGCTTGCATTTGCTGAATCTGCAGTTTAGACATTTGTGTATATATTGAAAACTAGGCATTTGTACTAGAATTGAAAAAATATAGGGAGAACTTTAAATATGTTTATAATTACATGTATTTAAATTACTTGGAAACATGTTTTCCATTGTCTTGACTTTCCAAAAAATAGCTTCCATATTCATCATTTTCACTTATTCCTAAACTAAATAACTAAAGAAACATTGAAACTTTCATGAATCTTCAATAAATCAAAACCGGTACAATCTCTTTGCAAGTGAAGTTCACTCTCTTCTTTTATATTAATTTTATCTCGAATAGCTTTTATTTTTTCTTAAGATTCTAGACCATTAAGCCCATTCAATTCAGATTAAAGAAGAATTCGAATCCTAAACCTCTACCTACTCTAATAGCTAAAGTAACATGAATTTCAGATTTTGAGCAAAGCAAGCGGGAACCCATCTCGTAAGTACACTGAAGTAAGGACATGTTACATTTGAGTACACAAATATTTGCTTTCTAACCCCGACAAACCCCTTTTCTTACTCCTATACAAAGCAAATTTCCTCACCCACAGGAAGTTGAAAGTAAGCAAATATAAAGACCAGAAAAAATATGCACGGATGCTTGTCAATGTTATCGACTTTGGAACAATTTTTTTTTTCTTTTGAGACAGAAAAAGAATCTGTCATAACCTCCAATCATAATCACCAGAGCTCAATCTCTGTAAAGCCTTCCCGGCATTTCATCTCTCCAGTATGATTTGATCACAAACAAGGTTAAGCTTCCTGGAGAAGTCCTTCTGAGAATAGTCAGATTCCCTGGAAGATCCCATGCTTACGAGGCAGCAGAGTTAGCATTTTTGACAGTTACCGTCCATGTCTTCTGGGATGATTTGGCTTACCAACAAATTCACAGTTTTTGTTTGGTCCGGATTTCTCAACACGAGCTTTACGAACAGCATGTTGGATTTGTCTCTCGTGCTCTTTTAGTATGTCTTCCATGTTTCCTCCCGGTGGCATCAATGGTCCAGAGTAGTGAATCCTGTTTTTCTTTGGCACATACCCCTGGAATAACACAAACGCAATGAAGTTTTATTAGATTCCATGTTCAAGTTTCAGCTTCTTGATTTTCTTTCTTTATTTTTTTTCTTTGTGTATAATAATGAAGGAGAAGAGAGAAGAAACAGAGTTAATTCTTTACCATAGCAGGTTCTCTGATGAAAACTCTATCCTCCTTTCTCTGAGGATTGTTAGAGAAGTCTGCCGCCTGCTGAGGCAAGTGAGATCTCTGCGTCCTCAACCCGGGATTATTTCTTGTAGAGCTCGCAGTCCTATTCCACGGTGCACTGGGGTGAACGATTGTACCAGACTCTGAGCATCTACTCTGCGTTGCTCCTCGAGGTGGCTCAATTCGGAAGCCAGACACGCTGTCATCCTGGTTAATGAACTTGTGGCTGATGCTTGTTTTTTTTTGATTTTCCCGAAGCGACGAACTCCGGAGTTCTAACTGCATCAAAATTTCTAGAACCCCGTCTAACGGATTCAGGTCCACGACCTTGCACAGCATCTGCCTTTCGCCTAAAATTACAGCAAAGAATGCGTATACATAAATGCCCTTAGTTATGCAAATGTATATATATGCAAAAATAAACATTTCTGAAAAGCATACCTCCTTGCTTCCTCATCACGAAGCTTGGCATCTAGTTCCTTGCTCGGAGGATATTTTGGCAATCTTGATGGATCACTAGGGAGAGGCTCTGTTGTGAAGAACTGAAAAATTGCACTCAAAATTTAAGAAGAATATCCACACAAACATTTTAGGATTCTAGAAGCTAAAATATGTAGACCGATGCAACTTGGTCCGATTCCAATTAAATATGAAGATGATGTTAATGACATTCGTGATCATTTGATCTAATATATGCACAAGCATAATCACAAGTACCTCATTTCTCAGGGCCGAAGCAGCGGATCCCCGAACATCAGGTTCAATCGCTAGAAGTTTCTCAACCAAAGCCAGGGCTGAACGAGGAAAGTTTCTATATGTCTCCGAAACACAACGCTTGTAAGGTTGTTGAGGTTTGAATGTAGTTTCAAATTTTGTTTTCCGCCAGTAATCCTCAGAGGGTGAACCACAGAGCTTAAATATTTTATGCATTTGCTCCACCTGTGAATAAATGTAATATGACTTTGTCTTATAATCAGATGACTGATATATTCCGTTATAAAAAGTTCATAAGATGAATTAAAAATTAATGGAATGAGAATACCTCTGTTCTTCCAGGCATAATAGGCTTCCCAGCAAACAATTCTGCGAGGATGCAACCAGCACTCCACATATCTATAGCAGTACCATATTGTGTGCCACCAAGCAAAAGCTCCGGTGCCCTATACCACAAAGTCACGACACGACTTGTTAGTGGATGATTTTGATCAGGATCGTATAATGTCGCCAGACCAAAGTCTCCAATCTTGAGAACTCCTTCATTGTTTATCAAAAGATTTGAACCCTTAATGTCTCGGTGCAAGACACCACGACTATGGCAGTGTTCAAGTCCTTGAAACAACTGTTGCATATAACATTTGATCTGCAACCCAAATTCCAATATAAGACAAACATCATCCAAATATTATCACATTTGGTCCCTTAAAACATCTAAATCAATAGAACAGAAACTACCTGTGATTCAGTGAACTTGTTGCCCGGTCGTGTTGCCAGCCCAGCAAGGTCATGCTCCATGTAATCAAAGACGAGGTACAAGCTGCCTGACATCCTTGAAGTAACAAGACCCTCGAGCTTCATGACATTTGGATGGTCAAGTTTACGCAAAATATGAATTTCTCTCGCCATAAAACGTACACTTTCTGGATCCATATTCACAAACCGCACCTTCTTTAACGCAACAATTTTACCAGTTTCAAGGTCACGAGCTTTATATACACTGCTATAAGTTCCTTGTCCAATCTGCCAATTGTCATACCATTTGGAAAATTCTTTTAAGTCTCTTAGGTTCATAGAAAGGAACGCATGAACTAAGCTAGTAATAAATCCGAAAACAAAGAAAGTAAGGAATGAGGAGAACTAACTTTGTCAATCTTCTCAAAGGAGTCTGCGCGTCGAGGCAGCCATCCTTTGATAGCTTCACCGGCAACTGACGTCAACCACGATGGCCAACCGGCAACATTTTGATCTCCTTCAGGCCCAACTGGCAAGCAAACTATTCTAGACATCTGGGGTTGTAATCCCACGGCTACAATGGTTGTTCCCGGGTCCATTGTAGCACATCTTTGATGATGATTTCTCCTAGGCCTTTCTACAATCACGGTCTTCGTCTTCTCCCCTTCATCCAATGGAACAGTTACAGAACCCGAATTCCCATTAGACCTTAATCCAGGGCGAACTGATCCCTCATTTCCGCATATTTTCACCACAAAATCCTCTTTCAATGAAGGAGCTGGTGCAATCAACTGAACAGATGAAATATTCAACGGCTTATGTCTGTCAATTTCATGAATTTCATCATCTGGTGAAGCTCCTTTTGAGCAAATGCAGCCCATAATCTCACCTCAACAATTCCTTGTTGCCAAGAATGGGTGTTATTTTTTAAAAAAAGAAAGGAAAAATATATATTACAAGCCACCCTTTGCAATGATTTTAGCATTAAGCGAAAGGGCGACTTTCCATTTCAATTGGAAATTTCTGAATCTGGTTTCTCCAAATTTCAAAAAAATTCCAATCATTACTAGATTTTGATCTCCTTTTAGGCAAAACGGTGGTAAACAAATCAATGCTGAAAAGCTTTGTATTAATAATAAAAAATCCCGGTAACCAACAATATAAAAGGAAAAAGAAACTATTACAAAACCTCGCAGAATTTTTTGTTTTAAGACAAATTGAAAACCAAAGCCAGAAATCCCAGCACAGAACAAACAGTTGTTAACGAAATTATGAACCCAAATGTTCTAAAATGCAGGAATCCTGGCCGGCCTTCCAGGGCTGACGGATTTTTTCCTTCCCTGTTCTTCCAATCAAGAAAATTTTATTTTCTTTTACTTTGTAGAGACAAGAGCTTGGAAGATTGAGAGGACATGAATGGAAATTAGAGAGAAAAAAATAAAAAATAAGTATTAATTTTTGTTCAATTTTGTTCAAAATTCGTACTTGGATTATGTGTTCCGTGGGTAACAAAGCTAAGAAAGAGCGCGATTTCCGGATCTAAATTTGCGAGCAGCCATGGATTTTCTAGTTATTGCAGAATGGTGGTATATTTTATTCTATTTTATTTATTTTTTATAAAATTAATGGCTGCTGCTGACACAGTCAAGAACTCCTCTTCATGTCACTTCCATTGCTCTAATAAAACAGAAACTGGTCTAGCTGAAGATTGTGTAGGAAGACAAGAAAATCTTCAACGACATTGTTGCAGTTGCAGACGTGCAGTGCAATAAGTGGCGGGAAGGTCGGTAGTTATAGAAACTGACACGTGTCGACATGCGATTGACCTCCTAGCTGGATTGCCGCCAAATTCTGTTGGGCATTTTTCTATCTATTAAAGAAATTAATAATATCCATAACATATCCCCGCAGTGGTTAGGAACTAATATATTTTTAATGTTTAATTACATCAGGTCGAAAATGGCTTAGAACTAATAGTTCATTGGCTTCGTTCTAAAACTCTATCAGAGAATTATCAGTATTTATTAAATTTTTTTTTTGTGTATTGTTAATAATAAAATGATTTAAATTTTATTTTAAATTTTTTAATTTATATCATAAAATATAAAATTAATTTATAAAATTTTATTAAAATTTATAAATCGTTCATTATTTGTTATATTACGTGTTATTATATTATTAAAAATTAAAAAAATTAAAATAAAATTCTAATTTATTTTTTTATATATCCCCTTAATAAATGCATAAGGCGCGAGTAAAATAGAAATTAAAATAAATTAGTATTACTTTGATAAAAAATATTAATACTACCCTAATAAGAAGTCTAATAAGACTAAACATAATAATAAGTTATTTTCTGTTTTAACTTTAATAATTAGAAAGAAAAAGAGAAACATATTTTAACAAGTACTTTTCGTAAATCTATTATAACAAATAGAAAGTTGAATTCAAACAATAGAAAATCTATTGATCTTTTTTATTTATTTATTTTTTATTTCAGAATTTTCTTTATTGCATAATTAACTTGGCTGAGATTGACTACGTGACTGATTCAATAACCACAATTTGAGTCTTAGTCAAATGCTCACAATGAAATATTTTACAGGTGTAATTCTTCAACGATTTTGACTTGTCTCAGCTTTCTTCATATCATTATTCCTAACGAATCCTTGTTTGATTTACATTGTGGATGAAAAATTTTCTTTACATATATCCATTGTTTTCTTGTGTACAGTTGCATTCTTCCTTGACCAATTCAAGACCCACCAGAATATTAGGATCTTTAAGTACAAATAAGCTAGGGTTTTCAGGTTTTTGGCTATTTGCACTACGCCCATAAGAGATTCAAGTTCGAGCGCAGGTGAAAAAAGAAGAAGAAAAACTAAAAAGCCAGAGGACTAGCTACGATGGTTAATGATGCAAGTTTCTTTCTCTATCTCTCTTTGTTTCAGAAGCTAGGGTTTGTGTATGTATATTTTCTCAGAATGATGAATAGATGCTGAAAGCAGTGTGGTGAAATTTTGGTTTCAGGTAAATATTGAGAGTGGTACTACGCAGCCAGAACGAAAAGATCTGAATAACTGGCTGCCCATTACAGCTTCAAGAAAAGCCAAATGGTGGTATTCAACTTTTCACAATGTAACGGCGATGGTTGGAGCTGGAATTTTAGGCTTACCCTTTGCTCTTTCACAACTTGGATGGTATGTATGTTATTATTCATCATTATCCAACAACAAATTAAGTTCCAAAAGTACTTTTGAAATAATCACTTATTCTAATAATTTTTCTAGGATCCCTGGAATTGCTACGCTACTTGGTTCATGGGCAATCACTTTTTATTCGTTGTGGCAACTTGTTGAATTACATGAAGTTGTGCCTGGAGTGCGATTTGACCGATATCCTGAACTGGGAGCACATGTTTTTGGGCCAAGATTTGGATATTGGCTTGTAATGCCTCAACAAATGCTGGTTCAGATTGCAACAAATATAGTTTACATGGTGACAGGAGGAAAATCGTTGATGAAATTTGTCGAGTTGATTGATCCACATTTTCATGGATCTAGACTTACTTATTTTATCATGATCTTTGCTTGTGTGCATCTTGTTCTCTCTCAAACTCCCAATTTCAATTCTCTGAAAGGAGTTTCCCTCCTTGCTGCTATCATGTCTATAGGGTAATTATTTCCATCTTCCTACAAATTTTTGGGTGAATATTCTTCTTCTATTTAGGATTTCTTTGATAAACAACTTAAATACTATTGTCTGAAATTTTCTATGACTTTCCTAGGAAAACTATATATCATCACCTTTTCCATGCAATTATTAACTTGTTTTGGTGGAACGTTACAGCTATTCGATGTTGGCTTTTGTAGCATCAATAAAGAGAGGAACCGATCAGCTTCCAGAAAGATACGGCGTTCGATCTCACACGGAAGTAGGAAGATTCTTCGACGCCTTGAACGGAATCGGAACAATAGCATTTGCCTTTGCAGGACACAGTGTTGTTCTTGAAATTCAAGCCACAATTCCATCAACCCCAGAAGTTCCTTCAAAAAAACCTATGTGGAAAGGAGTCATTGTTGCTTATCTCATGGTTGCATTATGCTATCTCACTGTTGCAATATCTGGCTACTGGGCTTTTGGCCCTTTTGTTGAAGATGATGTTCTCATTTCTCTCAGAACTCCTCGCTGGCTTATTGCCGCTGCTAATATCATGGTATTCATCCATGTTGTAGGAAGTTATCAGGTAAAATATTTCTGAACTCCACCAAGAAATATATTTGCTAATTGATTGTCTACACATTGAAGAAACAATACGTAATCATGGGTTTCAATTATCTTCAGGTTTTTGCCATGCCAGTCTTCGATTTGATAGAATCATACTTGGTGCAACAGATGCACTTCACTCCTGGACAGACTCTTCGGTTCTTTGCCCGTAGTTCATACGTTCGTAAGTACATTTACAAAACGCATTCAAGTTTACATAACAATCCACCTTTTATTTTTCACTAACATTATGCATCTATTTTTGTGAATCATGGTGGCAGTTTTGACAGCATTCATTGGAATCTGCATTCCATTTTTTGGAGGATTGCTAGGGTTCTTTGGTGGACTTGTATTTTCATCAACATCATACTTTGTAAGTTTCACTATTTTATTTATATTATTATGTAAATAATTCTTTCTTATGCTCCATTTAAATAAATTATTAGCAAATAAACAAATAATAAATTGTTGTATTGCATGCAGCTTCCTTGCATTATGTGGGTTATGGTGAAAAAACCCAAGTTGTTCAGCCTTCACTGGATTGGATGTTGGGTATGTCAATTTGTTTATACATTAATAATTTTATTATTATTATTTTGCACTACTTTATCACTTTTATTTCTGATAATTTTCTCTGTGATTGCAGATATCAATCATTGTAGGGGTTGGGATAGCCATTCTTGCACCAATTGGAGGAGTAAGACAAATTGTGGTTTCAGCCAAAACCTACAAAATGTTCTCATAGAATTTAGACATAACACATACATATTAAATAAACATTTTTTAGGAAAAGAAAAGTGTTCTTTCTCTTTTAGTATGAAAGAACTAGTTGTATGTGGATGATGATGATGACGACATTATTTTTATTATTATGACGATGCTCTCTAGTTGTTTATTTTTTTTATACATATATAAATGTATATAGATGGTTTTTGTTCATTTTTTTAATATTTATTTGTATTATTATTGTCTGTCCTATAATTTTCAAATAATAAGAAAATTGCGAGTGAAAAAGTTAATATTATATGACTTCATTTGCCAAATCAAAACACACTTATAAATTCCAGGAGACTGCACAATTGTCCACTGGATTCAATGTCCGTGCTTTTCATCCCCGAGGGTTTGAAGGAAATAAGACGACAAGAATGTCTACTGTAGTGGTGCGTTTCAATCCTCTTGCATTACTTTTGACAGAGCACAGCAATATAGAAATAGCTGCTAGAAACTTGAAACTATGTGCATTGGAGCTTCCAGTGTGCGCGAATTGTGTGAATTGGAGCTTCCTTACAACCTTCAAAATGTGGGCGAAGGCTCTCCTCGGACAACGTTTACTCTGTACGATATATCTGGATCCAAAGAGGTTAGGTTCTGACATGATCTCCGTGCCTCGCACAAACCCAAGTAAGTGGTTCTTGTTGCCAAGAGATACCACGGACATCATCTTGAAGTTGCAATTTCGTGATAAAGCTTATCTGTTAAAGTCTTGCATTTTACAAGCACAGGCACAGACACTCAATAATGTCACGAGGAATTAACTGGAAATTTTGCTGAACTTTTACAGATGCCTACAGGAAGATCTTATCATATTTGTTCCAGATGTCTTCGGCTTCCACCGTATAGTTTTCAGCTCTTTCTTTAACCATTGTTAGCGAGTTTTACACCTACCTACTTCATGCTTTGAAGAAAAATCTTCAGGTCGATGGCAATAGAAATCTTTGCGGAAATATGAAGTTCTGCAGATTGCATTGGTGATCGCTCTGGGTTGTGCTTTCTGATTATCACCATTTCTACACTGATGGGGATGATTTTTGGGTTCAAGAACTCAAAACATATGAAAGAATCAAAACTATAACTTCAAAAAATCCGATAATCTTATTTAAATGCAACATCATTTAGAAAACAATGGTTGGGATTGAGAGTAAGCAATTCAACTTTCCCAACACAAAATCAGACTTTTGTATTCCCAAATGGAAAATTGAAGGTGCATGCATCTACAGGGAGGAAGACACGGCTAGAAAGTCTATGGTGGCGAAGGAGGTGAAAGATGGCAGATGAACTTTCACTGCTTGTGGGGAACGGTCTGCTGAGTATGTGCTAACTGTGCATGGCTTCTCTCCAGTCGTTTCAGGGCACAGTGATTTTATAGAGCTCACCCATAATATCCTCTGCTGCATATAGGCTCAAACTTCAATGACACTCTGATCCTGGGGAGCGCTAGGCCTGCTAGAACTCTCTCCATCGCAGTGACTACTCTCTCCTAGGGGCTTAATCTCTTTCTTTCCTTTAGTCTGAAACCACTTACCACCTCTCAAGATTTAGCTAGAATAAATAGCATTATGGAATGCTAAAAGTAGTTATAGGTTAAAAGAAAAATGAAAAGGCAATTTCGTGGAAAATTTAATTAAAATATGCATACCAGATAGCTTAGTTTTCTATTCTTTTAGTTTAGTTTTCTTTTCTTTATCACAATATGTCTTCAAACTAATAATTTAATATAAAAAGGGCAGGTCAATAACTTACCACATTTTTGGCAAGACAATCATGCTGATTTTGAACAAACTTCATTTGAAAATGTTCGAATTTTCCATCCTTTATGGCTTCTCTTATTGATCGGAAAAAGCCCAGATAATGGTGAGTATTATGTCTGCATGTCAAAGAAAACTCTTGATTATTACTATTTTATTACTATTTAAAGGATTATCTTTGTTGTTACTACTCAGAACAAAGGAATTAATACATTTCTAGTAGAATCTGGGCCAACATTTCGTGAACGTTGAGAAGGTGATTGATGTATGCTTTAGTATGATTCTGGCACGTGTAGCAGCTACAATTTTCAACTAGAGGCATTGTATCTTTCCTGGAACAAGATATATTCACAAAGATCAGTCATGCTAATCTTGTTAAATACAATAGAAAGATTTTGATTTTTCTAATAATATCCAGCAATTAAAATAAAGCATCTTGCTTTATACTGATTTTGGAGAAATCATATATAAACAAATGGTAATCAAGGTTTTTAAATTAATTCAGCCTTTATATTGCATTGAGAAGAAAATATAAACTCAAAATATCTAGTGCATTGGGGGGGGAAAAAGACTCATTTTTTCTAAGAGACACAAATTACCAGGGGTATAACTGAATTAATATATTGAGTTTTCCCACAAAATACACAATATTTAAATTGTGGAAAATATCAAGAAAGATTTAAATCCTTTTACTTGAAAAGAAAATACATTTTAACAAGGAAAGAAAAAAAGTTAGTTAAAATCCACAAAATATAAAATACAGCTCACAGGTTAAGATACTGATCAAAATCATTCACCTGTATGCAGCTGCTCTTAAATTAATCTTTGTCCTGTCACTTCCTTCATCACTGGATTGATAATCACATGCATTTTTCTCCATTAGGTCCAGTGGAAAGACAAGTGCAAAGCCTCCTATTGTAAGATGGTAAATATAACTGCAAAAAATTATGAAAAATTGATGGTTTTTAAGTGACAGATTCTTGTGAGAGGGAAATCTCAGATGATGAAACATAATGCAAAACATACTCAGACTCAAAGAGGTCCACTCCCACAGCAACACCCTGCAAGACCTCCTCTGTAAGATGCCAAGACAAATTTTATTCTCTTTGATAAGAAACTGCAAATTCATATTAAAAGAGAAAAAAATCTAAGGGCATTCAACAGTAGCCAAGACATTTATTTACCAATATAAAAATTCCAAAATTACCTTGCTTTAAGTTGTATATGAGAGTACCCCCCACGAAAACATTCTGAATTTAAACTGTGAAATAATTCTAATAAGAAATTCGAGTAAAATTTAACATTTTTCCCAAGAAATTGGCTGAAATCAAGTCAGGCATTATGTTAAAAACAACTTGCAGGAAAAAGTTTCATGTTTTCCAGTGTCTGAAATAACAAAAGAATATGGCTGATGGAAAGGATGATCACTTTATTGCAGCAAAAGAAAATGATAGAAATCAAGTTTTTTCCTCTTTCATTTTCTCTGCAGAAGAAGTTTTGGATCTTTGTGAAGCATTAGAAAACAAATCATTTTCTTAATGAATTGCTTTCACCATAAATATTTTCACTTGGAAGATGTTTTCCATGGTCTAGATGCAGCAATGAAGAGTAAAAACAGCGAACATACCTTAAAGAAAAATATTGCTGTCACGTCATAACAAAATTTTCACAAGCAACTGAAGTAAGATTTTGCATGTCCTTGAGGCAATAAATAGACCAATAACAAATCAAAGAATAGAAATGGTGAACCAAATACCTGGCAACCCAAGTCCACAGATCAGGCGTGGCCTTTCCTCTGGTAAATTATCCTGAGCAGTCAGTAGTTCCATTAGAGAACAGAAATCATCAAGGAAAGCATAGTATTTTTCACTTTGATACAGTTAAAAAATCCCTAAAACTGATAGACAAATGTTCAATAAGGACTCTACAACGAATAGAATGATTGAAAATCACAAGGAAAACATGGCTGACTTATGGTTATTACGTCTCAAGTAAACAATCTATGTGACAATGCCTCAAGCATAAGGAAACCAATTCTACATTGTGAATGGTCTTTTGCGATAAGGCCCCTGATAATATATAGAGATTAGATTGTTAATCTATTGATTGTAATCATTTTTTTAAGTTCAGATCTACATTTCCTGTGAATTTAATATATGGTCTTGCTTTTTTAAAAAACTATTTATTTAGCATTTACCATAACCCCACCAGCCCCAAACAGGGACAAAGAAAAGAGGCAACAAGATTATTCCTTGATAAACTATCACTTAAATACTCCACCACCGGACCTCTAGTATTCCTGCAATAGTATGCAAACAAAAAGATCTACTGAAATAGTCTACAAACTGATCTCATGCCCAAGTAGTTATTACATGAAGTAAGATGGGCAAGGGAGCCAAAGAAATTAGTTCAAAACCATTTTCATCAAACTATCACATATAAGGACTACACAAATGCTCCCAGTGTCTAAATGAAACCAAATAAGAAGTGACATGAACATCAATATTTCCTAACGCTGCCAGCTTGAAATAGATACATAAGCAACAGGGAAAAAAGAGGGTCATGCTGCCAAACCCAAATAACAGAAGTAGAGAGAAGGCACCATCTTCATTGTCAAATATGACGTGACAATTTTCCAGTATAAATGCATCACCAATGACACATATTGTTTTATTTCAAGTAGTGCAATTTACTGGCCAAACAAGGGGAAAACTTGAAGCTTCCATATTATGGGAAACATAACTTACTGTCACAGCATTCAGTAGAGAAGGACGCTCCTCCATGCTCTCTCCAAGCCCAAAGCCTCCAATCCAGTAACCTACATAATTTATCTTCCCATCAATGTAAATGTACTTACTGTTTCTGTGACACAAAGAAGATACCATGCGAGCAAATACCTGATACATTTCTCATGGCTACCCCTTGCGCACATCGTTGCCGTTCTTCAACACTAGACCCACCAACAATGGATCCAAAAACAGCTCCTCCTGCCTAAACTCATTTTATGAGTTAATACACATGCACATGAATGATTACTGGAAAGAGAGTATTTACATGGTTCACTCATCAGTTATTTGGAAATAACAATCATTGCTTAAATTAAAAAATGATTAATTGACAATAAATATACTAAAGTCTCAGCAGTCAGCCTAGAATTGTTTGGTCCCGTTAATAATCTTATAATCTATTCACAATTGACAAATTAGGAAAAATATTAAAGTTACATTAAATATGTCTCTCAAATAAAGGCATCGATATGCCCCTTGTTGAGGAGTAACTGTTTGAGATCAAATATTTTGGACACCATAGCGGTTAAATGGTTACTGGCTCTCTAAGTTTGCTCTTGAAAAGTATTATCTACCATTTTGAATCACCAGAATAAAGGATCTGGAAAAATTAAAACCAATTTATTATGATCAGAAAATCACATCGTTTTTGCTTTATCATCATTATAGATGTCAGATAATAAGATTTATCAATGCCAAAAGTTAACTCAGTAATAAATTTTACCAGACTCAATGCAATGCATTCATCAAGCCACTTCAAAGTTCGGTCCACTGAGATCCTGTTCCTTTTATCCGATACCCATGCAGGTACCTCATCAGCCAAAGTGGCCCATAGGTTTGGCCTCATGGAAGTAATCATTTCCATGTATTCTACAGGCTTAATCTGCAAGCATATTATGAAGTCAAAATTACTTACAAAAAGTGATATTACAGAAAAATAAGAAAATGAAAGGATGGAAGTGAGATTATAGTACCAAATGGCGACCACAAGGTGTCTCAAAAGATGCTCCAATTTTATTAGTGCTACCAAATTCTGGAAGGCTTTGAATAGAATCCCTCGGTACAGCCACAAATCCATATTCATGCAGACCAAGCATCTGGTGGAGTCCTCCAATACTTGATATTGTTTTTAGTGAAGGGCCTTCCAAGCTGCTTGTTTAAATGAAAAGACAAAGGTCATCCAACTGATAATTATATCCTCTCTCTCTCTCTCTATATATATATGGAAAATTATTATGTCCCTAAGTTTCTTTATTTTAAAAAGAGAAAAGAAAAGAAAAGAAAAGAAACAGAACAAAACAAAAACCAAAAGAAGATGAACTAAATAACCTTCACAATAAAGAAGTCCTAAGAATGAGAACAATAAAACAGCAGGAAATACGCTTCTTACAGAAGAAAGGAGATAAAATAAAATATATTCCAGCCAAATAATGAAATATTTATGATTGTGTGAAGAAACATAGCCACCGTACACTACTGAAAAAGAAAGAAGCAATCTTTTGACAACATTTGACATCATACAATATCTTCAAAGAATGAAAGGAAAAGAAGGACTCAAACTAAGCTCCTAAAACCCATATTCAATATTAAAATGGCTGAAAAGTAAATTAATGAGGTCAGTCTAACACATGCCTCTATTTGGGATAAAGGTTTCAAGGATGCTTTAGCGAGCTCATCCACTGATGTGACTTTATATGCAACTATACACCATCATAATTCAAAAGTCAATACCAACAAATTACAAGCCAAACAGGCACATAAGCCTTTCACTTGTTCGGTATTGTTTCTAATGCGAGACTCAACTTCTTCAATAAATGCATCAGCCCAAACTCCTCCTCACGAGTGAAAAAAATGTGCATTTCCCTATTAACCATTATCTAACTATTGAAATTTGGAGACAAATTCCCAACCAGCCGCTATGAGAGAAACTTCCTCTGCAACTACCATTACACCAGACGCATGTATGTATAATTACTCTCCCAAAAAAACTGTTAGATCAAGTCTGCACTACATGCAAATGCAATGATCAACTATGTTTCGCACAAGAAAAAACGCAAACACTTCATACGCACTTGTAAATGTAAGCTCTTTCAAAAGAACAGATGGGTATTTCTGTATGAACTTACAAATGCATCGGACTGAACTGGAGAAGATGAGAATCAGGGGAAGGAAGCGAAGGAAGCAGGTCTGGGGAAATAAACAGGGGCAGGCCTTTCCGGGTAGAAATGAGAAGAGAAGGCGTCTCGATAGGGCTCGGGCAGCCGCCCAGCTGGAGTAACCCTACCCGTGCTCCGCTGCTGCTCAACCCCTTAACGGCGAACTTCATGCTGTCACAGTAGCGGGACTTTCTTCTCTGTACCCGGAGACAAAATCCCAGCGACGGATAACCCGGAAGGCGGCAATTTTCGGTTATATTGTTTTTATAAACCCTAAACCCCATTAAATTTTTAAATGAGAAAATAACATCTCGTATCCTATATTTCAATATTATCACAAATATATACATATTTATTTAAATTAGAGCAAATAGGTCCCTAAGTGTCTCTTACTAATTCAATTATTTCAAGTGGGATTAGGGACATATTTGTTACAATGGACAAACAATCATTCATTGTGAAAATATAACAACTTAAAGACCCAGATTTTATTACTCGGATTTTAAATAAAAATAATAATAACTTAATAACGTCTAGATCCTTTTAAAGTCATATTTTTGACAAATAAAAATATAACATATCCATTTATATCATGTAAGTCCCTTATCTCCTTATTATTATAAATTGATCCTAAATTTTAGCTAATTAGTCCCACTACTTCATCATTCTATTATTGTTAAATTTAAAATTATTATAAATTTATTTATAAATATATAATAATACAATGTGATATTATCAAGTAATTGAATGATGGTATGAAAAATGATGAGATAAAATTTAGTTTAAATTTTATTATGTAAGTAATTAAAAAGTAATAAAATTTCAATTTTATTACTAAAAAGCCTAGTTCATGAAGAATAGTTGGAACCTTCTTTTCTTGCATCCATCAAACCTCAATTTGTACAATAATTATGTGTAATTTTCAATCATTTTTTTCATGGAATGGGTCTTGGTAGGTAGTTTTACAATACTAAGAATCAATTTGGTATTGTAATATATAATTCATAAAATTATCTCTGTCAAAATAGATGATTATGTTATAACTAATTGTAAAATTGCAGTATATGTATCTATCAAATGTTATTATCAAATTGCTATACCTTTATATATGTAATAACTATAATGTATCAATGTAACTTAAAGAATTGAACTAAACTATATCTCGTCTCATGTATCTCATATTTTTTAATGTAAAATTTAATTGAAAGATAAAAAAAAAAAATTAACGTAAAACTTTAAATAGTTAATGTAAAAATTTAAAACATAAAATTTAAAATTGAAATAATAAACATAAAATTTAAAATATAAAATATAAAAAATTTAAAACATAAATATCAAATTTAAAATATGTAATATAAGAGTTGAAAAAATTACATGCATATTATATCTAATGAATTATAACAAAATTCTATTTTAAGACTTATTTATAACTAATTTTAATATTTAAAAAATTTAACCTCTATAAATGTTTTAATTTAGTTAATAATTCAAAAAAATTCGAACAAATTGTAAGAATTCAGGTCCGATAATAAAATAAATATTATTAGTTTTGAACATATGATATATTATGAGTTTGTTATTCAATTTTATAATTCAAAATGCATATACTAAATCAAAATAATTTAAATTATATAAATTATGTTTTTAAATTCACCTATTAATAACGTCGAACAATGTGACATAATCACTAATAAAAATTTGAAAAATAAAAGAATACCCGTCATAATTAGATTTCCACATTTTCAGATATAATAAAAGCAGAAGTAGCAACCACTTTCTCTGTCCTATCCAAATTACTCATTCAACAAATTAATTAATTAAAGCTTGCACATTTCTACAACCTTCATACCTTCCCAGGCATATTTGCTCTATTAATTAATTACTAAGATTTCTTACATATAATAATAGACAAAGTCCTTAGATGCAACCCACATGTCACATTAATTGAATTTTTTTTAAAATATATTTATTTTAAAATTAAGAATTATATTATACTATCAAAATATTTTTTAAATTATAATAATATTAAAATATTCTAAATAATTTATTTATTTATAAATTTTTATTTATTTTTTTAAAAATATAAAATAAGAATTAATCGTAGAATATTGTTATACCTGTTTATTTTCGAATAAATTTGTATAAAAATTTTTATATTTAAAATAAATGAATAAATATTTTAGATGAATATAGTAAGGTATTTGACTTAAAACGTTACATACCAACAAACTATACAACAACTTCACAACTTCCATTCCATGTAAGAAAATAGGAAACAATGAATTTGTTTATACAATAATTCAACCAAACCAAGCAAATCTACCAACCTTATTTTGTTGTTTTGGACAGACAAAGACCTTAGTAGCTTTCTTGTCTACATCAAGCTTTTCCTTCGTTTCCACGACTTGTAGTTCAAAAAAAAAAAAAAAAAATCATTGTTCTTGTCCTTCCCCTTTCTTTTAATGTTGCTTCTTTGGTGAGAATGGGTTGGGTGTTTCTTTCTCATTCTACTTTACTTTACGATAAAATTGATGATATAGTAAATTATTTAATTAATAAATAAAAAATTTTATTTATTAATAAAAAAAATTAAAGTAAATTTAATAAAATTTTTTATTTTATTAATTAAAAGTTTAAATTATATTTTTAATTTTTTATTTACTATTAATGAATAAATATTTTTTTATTAATTAAATAATTTTATCACATCATTGTGTTGACGTCGTAGAACTATTTTATTTAAATTTTTTTATTTGTGTATTCTAAAAATAATTTAATCTAAAAATTTAAGAAAATTATTAATATATATTTTATGTATATTATATTTTTTGATATAAAATTTAAAATATGAAATAAAAAATTTTAAATAATTAATGTAAAATTTAAAATATAATAAAAAAATTTAAATTATTAATATAAAAATTAAAAAATTTGAATGTAAAATAGATGAAATGAGATGTACACTGTACATGATAGGATATAGTTAAATTTTATATTAATGATTAAAAGCAGAATATGATATAGGGTTCATGATCTTCTAATTAGAGGGTGCATTGTAACTGACCATGGATGTGATCTTACATTTTAATTTCTCTTCACCTACTGCACTAACACATCAAATCTCCCCCACTATTATTTCTTCCCCGTCTCTTTCTTTGAAGAAGAGAAACAAACAACCCTTGCAAAGGTTTTAGTCAATTTCTCTCGAGAAGAAATTTCAAGAATTCAACAATGAGGTCCAAAACTCAATCTCCATTGAACATCAAGCTCATTCTCCTCGTTGCTTTCTTCCTACTTCTTCTCCTTTTCATTGCGAAAACAAGCTTCTCATCCTCTTCTTCCCAGCAAAACTCTTCTGTCAACTCCACAGAAACCCTAGATGTTCAAATCCAAGAAGAAAAACCAGAAGCAGGAGAAGAAGAGGAGGCAGAAACAAAACCAGCTTGCCCATCTCTTCCTTTAACACAAACTTGCAACAAAATCCCACCTTCTTTAGCCAATGCTCTCGTCCATTACGCAACAACGAATATCACCCCCCAACAAACCCCGAAAGAAATCTCAGTTTCCCTCAGAGCTTTGGAAAAGAAATCTCCCTGCAACTTCCTAGTCTTCGGCCTCGGCCACGACAGCTTAATGTGGGCATCTCTCAACCACGGCGGCCGCACGGTTTTCCTCGAAGAAGACAAGTCCTGGATCGAGCAAATCAAAGAGAAAAACCCAACCCTTGAATCATACCACGTTCTGTACGATACCAAAGTTCATCAAGCCCACGAACTCATGGAGATAGGATCCAGGGAAGAATGCAAAACTGTAAGCGATCCCAGATTCTCCAAGTGTCCACTGGCGCTGAAGGATTTTCCCGCCGATATCTATGACGTCGAATGGGACTTGATCATAGTAGACGCGCCCACCGGGTACCACGAGGCTGCGCCGGGGAGAATGACGGCGATTTACACGGCGGGGCTGATGGCGAGGAATAAAGAGAATGGTGAGACTCATGTGTTTGTTCATGATGTTGATAGAACTGTGGAAGATAAATTTTCAAAAGCTTTTCTGTGTGAAGGATATTTGAATGAACAAGAAGGAAGAATCAGGCATTTCATTATTCCAAGCCATAGGACTCGATTAGAAAGGCAATTTTGTCAGTAGATTTTTATTTTTTTAATTTTCTATTTTCTATTTTCTACTTTCTACTTTTTTTTTTTTTTGATTTTTGGATAATAATAATAATAAAAAAAATAATAAATAATACTGGGTACTTGAATGAAATGGATATTTATTTTTTTTATTTAATATTGTTTGAATTAAATAATTTATTTTTTCTTTTTGTTAATTTAGAATTCAAGGAGGCGGAAAATTAATTACCATAAACAAAATTAATTATTATGTAAAAAAAAAAAATAGTCTAAGAGAGAGAGAAGGTAGGGGTATATTTACAATTTTGCCACCAAGCCTGACGGTCCGGATAACATTAATCCTGTTTCCAAACACGCGGCAACCAATTCCGGTGGCCAAACAGAAACCGTATGGAAAACAGAGTCGTGAATATCGACAAGCGTTCTGGCTGAACAAAGCGAATAAGAAAACAGCGAACACCACAATATTTTCAATGGGGAAAGCGAAGAAGGATTTGCTAACGAAAGCAAACGAAGAAGCAAACAAATTTAGTTGAACTGTGACTACCATGCAACACTTCTCAACGTGTAGTTGAATATTGTTGGATCGGTATGCAGTGCTAGTGATGCCAATTTGATGGCCCGACTGAAATTCTTAATTTGTTTGTTCGGTAGCAAAATGCAAATGTTGAATATTGGAATATCCATATCATTTTATACAAAGATTGTTCTGCACATTGCACTCAATGAATGAAGAAATTTTTTAGCTTTTATGTAATTTCTTCTGTGTTTTTAACTGTTGTCAAATAACATAACGCTCTCCATTCTATCTAATTGTTACTTTAATGGCTAGACAGTTGGTCTCTTCTTAAAGCTATACCACTTTACATCTTTCCTTTATTTGGTCATCATGTGTGTGTGTGTATTTTAGTTTTAGAAGTTTTTGTATGTTTAACCGGGCGGGAGTTTTATTTTATTTTTTCCCATGTTCATACAGTTTATTCAATGAGCATTCAGCATAGACACCATCGTCAAGCCTCTTCCACCTACCATGGCTTACAATGTTTCTCGAAACTTGAGTTTCTTCACACGAATTTTCACTCAGTTCTTTGGTAAGTTTGATTTTCAGTGAGCAATATTTGCAGCTAGGGAGATGGAAAATGAATTAATTTATACATCATTCAACTGTTCCAGCTCAACTAGTTCTAAGGGCTCTTTTCCTTTTCCCCGTCTTCAATAAAAAGATTCATCTTATGCTTCAGGCTTAGTGCCGTAGAATTGACATTAAATCTGAAGTTTTATCTCAATTTGATTTTTACCCCTGGACTTGTTTGTCACATGTTTATTGTCTTCCAGCACTTTTTTCCCTGGTAAATAATTGAGTTGTGCCTTGTATTGCAGATCCTGAAGGTATTACCAATGCCCAGAAATCACTTGGTTTGGGACAGGAGGAAAAAGCTTGTCATGTTCGTTGAAGAAAAGAGAATTAGTTTTGCCTATGTCCTACGTAGTTGTAATTTTTGACCGTACTTGGATTCTCATAATTTTATGAATATTTCACTTGATTTATTTTCTCTATTGATCACAAACTAATCCTAACATGAAGTCTCAACCAAGCCACTGAAATTTATGACTGCCAGTTCGCACAAACAGAGTGGTACTTAAAACTAAAAAGCACTTCAAGATCTGGAGACTGCCTGAAAATTATGCATAGACGGGCATAAATATGCTTGAAACAAGAACTTCAGAATAACTTTTATAGAGTGGTGGTATTGTGCTGACTGTGCTTGAAGTTAAATGCAATTATGCAATTTAGCAGAAGCCATCATTTGTAGCTTTGGTGTTCAAAAGTGTTATAGAATAAGTAAACTGCAGAAGCACTTTACTGTCCATCGAACTATAATTTTTCATGGTTGACTTAACCTATTTTTGAATGTTTGCAGTAAATTGAAACACCGAATCCAGCTTACAACAAAAATACTGATTCATCTGTTGCCAGAAACACATAACTGCACTTTTGATACTTAAATTTACAGTTTAAATTAATTCTGTCTGTCATAATTGAAAGAAAGGAAACAAAAATTCTCCCACTTTTGATTCAATAACAAAGCTAAACCAACTAAACAGTAAACCTAGCGACAACTGTAGCCTACTTGCAATATCTCTACGTTGATACATATTACATTTGAACTTCTAAAACCTTAACAAGATTATCAACATGCTGAGGAAACGAGGGACATAATTCTTTACAGATCTGTATTAAAACTTAAAAGATTCAATACTTGGATATGCAGAAGTGACATGGAATTGTCATGGCAATGAATAATGCTTTATTCAGCAGAACCTCCGCGCCAATATCCCCACTTGCTCATTCCACATTCTGACAGAAATTTATCATAATCATGTTCAAGTTCGTGGTAAGCAAGAGACGAGTCATCAAAGGAATCTTGAGTTTCATCTTTTGATGGATTCTGCAAGAAAGTTAATAATTTCACAGCGAGGTCAGTCAGACATGAATTTTCCCAATATCTCTTCATTTTCTCAGACTTTGGAATTTGAAGATGAGCATCAGCTAGGAAGGCAGGCTGAAATAACTTCGGTTATTAAAACCAAGGCTCCTTTTGGATCTTCGAAAGGAAAAAGGGAAAAAGAAACAAGAAAAATTCAAATAATTCTAGAACTTTGATTCTTTTCTTAAGCATTTGTATACTTAAATTGGAATCTCGTATTGAGTGAGAATCCAAGGCATCTCCTTCTATTATGTCATGAAGAGCAGATTTCCACAACACATTTTTGGTACCAAGACGATGTCCTTTGGACTCATTCACTGCTTGGTGCACTGAATCTCATCAATTCTAGTGTGAAATGCACCAATCACGCATCTGATGCAAAATGCTACAAGAGGAACCAGAACTTGAAAATAACCAGTGGTTTTAGCCTGGTGATAGAATGAATAAACTTGTTGAGGTCACGACCGTTCATAAACTTACAAGATAAAATACAATTTGATGATAAAACCAAAAAACAAATTAACAAAGACAATGCTGTAAGTACTTTAACTATCTGCTTACATGCGGCAAACCCTGAGTGATTTGCATGGTAAAATTTGTTTTGTCCAAAAGTCTGTCAAAGATATTCAGAGAACGCTGATGGATTCCTTGAAGATCAAAGCTGGATAGTCTGTTCTTCCTAGTCTGCCAAAGATCATAGCACAGAAACCGTGCAGCATTAAAAACCAAGATGTTGGAACAACTTAGATATTAATAATGCCTAAGTAATGGATTCCCAAGCATGAAGCAATATAACCGATGGAAAATTAATTCTGATTAAAGAATACTGGAGCATATATTCCATAAAACATTCTAATGCATAATTAATAATACTTCTCTTAATCCAACAATCTGCTAAACCAAAAGCATTGTGTTTTATTTAATCCATCACCAAACCGTCGTCTGAAAGTGTACATCAAAACTAAATTAAATAAGATATAATGATAATACATATCTTCAACCCGCGAACATATGACCATACATTGTTCAATTCCTTCTCATCACTTAAAATTTTCATTGAAAGTGATTACTTATGAGGATTAAAACTTGAGAGTCTATGCATACCACCATAAGTTGAAAGTTGAACATCTCCTTTTCCAGCATGGCTTTCCATAATTTTGCACACAATTCCCAGTTTAACTTCCAGAACTAAAGAATATAAAACTATCTATAGCAGTTGTAGTAAAGGCATAACTGATCAACCGATCATCTGTAACTGGAACTTCGGGAAATGCCATTCCGAACGCAATTGTAACCAAGAACAACTTTGCGTGCAAGCGTTGAGGCATTCTCATAAAGCAAACATTCTGAACCACCCCAAGCCAGGCTAAGATTGCATCTTCTTCTATGCCCGTAAATACAAATTTACGGGAGTAAAAATAAACAAATAAATTATATAAAATATATATAACTTTATTCTATTCATTTGTATACAAATTTATATATTGAATTCTTAGTACTATTTTAGATATACAATGGTTACTTTTTTTTTTGTCAGTCCAAAATTTTTATGAATTTATTAAAAAGATGATTTAATTTAAGAAATAAAAAAATAATAAATGAGAGTTAGAAGTAATTTATTTAAATTTTGTAAAATATTTATTTATTTTTACAATTTTTTTTAAAAGATTGAATAAATGAATCCTTAATATTTTGGTAAAGTACAAAACATAATTGATGGAATTTCCCAAGATCTCATCTTTATTTACCATATAAAGGAGTCCAATTTAACTACACAGTAATAACATGCACCAATGTTTGCTCGTGTTGCCATATTTGTGTAATTAATTAATTAATTAATTGCATAATTGGTATTGGTTTAACCTTTTATGGGAAAAAGGTAGGTGTTTGCCAAATATATCCCACTAATTATTTCACTTCCTTATAATCACCTATAAATGCCAATGATATTGCATCACAATGAACACAAGAAAACACACAAGTTTACCAGAAATTGTTTCCTGAAAGCAAAGGAATCATGAAGTCAACTGTTGTGCCAATGCTTCTGTGTGTTCTTCTTGCTAGCTCTTTGGTCAGAATTCAAGGTATTCATTCATGGCAGAACATCAATCTGTAGAAATAATTTTCATGGCTTCTTAGTAAACTCCTTTTATGGTTTTTGATCAAGTAAATAGAAGTTCTCAATTCATAGTTCTTTTTATCTGCGTCGGTATTCATCATTCCTTAATTTATTTTTGACTGTGTAGGGCAGCAACCCAAATATTGCCCAGCAAGCAACACATTTCAAGGAGGTAATTGTGGCAACAATGGATCTGCTCAGTGTTTGATTGATTTTCTGGGTCATTATGGTGCAAGTGCTATGCCTAAGAATTGCAAATGCACAAACGTTGGAGCCACTAGCCGAAGATGCGACTGTGAAATTGTTTGCCGGGGCTGAGGCTGCTATTGCAAAACCAACTGTATTGGTTGTAAAGTCTTCAATTGGTTTACAACAATACCAAACACTAAACCAATTAGTAATAAAAATAAAATTTTCCTTTACATATTGCGTTGCCACTAATATCCCAAAAAAGGCTTTGTATGATCATAAAACTGGATTCGGATGATTATTCTATTCCCAAATGCATAATTTTTACTCCTTCACCACATGATCCAGCAACTGTTTGGAAGCTTCTAGGCCATATTAATGCCACTTACTGAAGTCGGATTCTCCATTTTTGTCACCAAACGGTTTTTATTGTTTATGTATGTCCCAAGCACATACATGTCAAATTAAAAAAAAAATGAAATTGCATTACTTTGCCAATCATTTTCACTATTGTTATTTTGACTACTAATACATTAATCAGTTTTCTATAAATTTTCTACAATCAAATTGAACATTTATAAATATTTTCTACAATCAAATTGAACACTTTATATATATATATATATATATATATATATAATTACCCACAATTATAGAAATTATAATTGCACAAATATGCCAAACAGTCATGAAAAGAAGTTAATTTCAAATATTATAACATATCAATCTTGTTATGCTTGGTAAGATTTTTAGAGTGGCAAGAAAAGTTTGAAAGTTGACTCGAATTTATATTAATATGGAAAAGAGATTTGATTTATATATACTTACCATTTAAATTCTTTTTGGTTGATGGTTAATTAATAAAAGAAAAATAAATAAATAGTGATGATTTGATAGAATATTTTTCGTTATAGGAAATGCATTATTGTTAAGATTTACTATTTAATTTTTGTGTATGTGATGGAATTCCCCTAGATCTTATCTTTATTTGCCATTTAAGGAACAATTTAACCACATTGTGGAGACAAAATCAAATAATATTAATTAATTGAACATGCAATAAATGCAATTTTTTAACTTTACATGCAATTTTTTTATAATATTTATATATTATTGTATTAATCCTAATTGAATGGTTGAAATTATATTTCACATATTTATTAATTATATGTGCTAGATTTATTCTCAAATATTAAAAATATATTAATTTAATAATTAAAAAATTAGTGTAAAAAATTATATAAAATTAAAAAATTACTTTTCTTTTCTTACATGTATTTATATTTTAAAAAGATATGATTTTCATATTTACTATATAAATATGGCATTAATTTCACTACCATATTATCTATAACCTTTATATATCCATGATGTTACATCACAACGAACAAAAAACACCACAATTTCACTAGAAAATTATTTCCTGAGAGTTGCAAAAAATCATGAAGTCAGTTCTGCCAATGCTTTTATGTGCTCTTCTTATCAGCTCCTTGGTCACAATTCAAGGTAAAAAAAGAATAGTTTTGATGAAATTCTTCATATTGTTCTTAATTTAGAGTTCAAAATTATTAATTAATTTTAATTGTGTAGGGCAACAACTCAAATATTGCCCCAAAAGCCAGACATATCCAGGAAGTACTTGTGGCAACAATGGAGCTTTTCAATGCTTGCTTAATTTTCTGAACTCTTTTGGTGCAAGTGCCATGCCTAAGGATTGTCTCTGCACAGATGTTCCAACTAATAGCATAGAATGTGATTGTCAAATTGTTTGCAGAGCTGAGGCTGCAAAAGCAAGAGTTGGAAATTCAATTAATTAATGTATTTATTGCCCTTGCTTTGCTTGGTTGTGGGTTCTAAATACTTCAACTTGTTTACAACAATGTGCCAAGTAAAATTATTAATAAAATAATTTCTGCTTTTTGCATGTTCTGTTGCCACTCTTCTATGAAAAATATTTATAATTTAAAATTTTAAAAATATATTTACTCACACTTTAATCCTTCTAATTTTTTTGAAAAATAAGTATTTAACTCAAAAATTTACAAAATAAAATTTCAATTTTTAGTCTATTATTTACATTCGTTTTAATATTTTAATCCTTTATAACTTTTAGCCCTGTAATTTATAAATTATTTTAAAAATTTTGATCAACTAATTTTATTTTTTAAACATTTTAGCCTTTCAGCTTTCTATTCTATATCTAATCCTTCGATCCTTATTTAATAAAATTTGAATCATATCTTTAAAATTAAATGTTGGTGAATTTATATTCCTGTATATATAATATGTAATTAATTTTCTTTTTTAACATGTAAAAAAATCCAAACACAAGTTCATAGGTGCTTGAGTCAATCTCAATGATATATCAAGATTTAGTTAATACATGCAACATGGTTCAAAATTTTGTTATCTTACTCTTTGAAATTATGTTTTAGAAGTAGGGTCAGTCTAAGATTGCAGTGACTCATAAAATAATTTATTGTACTGAAAAATAATATGTTTTTCAGGCAGTTAGGTACATTATATTTTTGAAAGTGTTATCATTTTTAAAAGTAAAAATGTGTGCATTTGATGAATTTAAATATTAAAGTGCTGCAAGAATGTGTAATGATCAGATATAAAAATATATGATATAATCATCTTTTATCAAAACGATGGGATTATTACAAAAATTTAAACAATATTTTAAATATTATTTTTATATTATTTAATAAGCTACTTTTTATAAATAATTCCTTCTTGCATATAAAAAGTTAGCAATAAATTTTTTTTCTTTTTTTAACATATTGTGTTCCCACTAATATCCCACATTAGATTTTTTTATTTTCTAGTTTTAAAATTGGATTTAGTTCTATTTTAAGGTAATTAAAATATAAATAATCATAATCTTTAAATTAGATTTAGATGAATATTACATTCCCATATGTGTAATTCATACAACATGGTCCAAAAATTTGGTTATCATACACTTCCAAAAATTTGTGTATACAAATAGTATAAACAATATTGTCTATACTATTTTATCATTAATATGATAAATAAAATTAATTAAGAAATTAAAAAAATATTTATTAATTAAATTAAAAATATTTATTAGAGGTATAAATTTGTGTATACAAATAGTATAAACACGCAACAATTGTTGCTCATATTGCCATATTTGGGTAGCAAAAACAAATAATATCATTATATAAAGAAATTAGTTAATTGCACAAATGGCATTTCTTCAAATTTTATTTTAGAAGGTTGGATTTTGTTACCAAAAATATATATATCACATTGATTTCACTTCCATGTTATGACCTATAAATTGATATAATATTACATCACAATGAACGCAACACAACACACAACCTTACTACAAAATATTTCCTGAAAGCAAAATCCATGAAGTCGACAGTTCTGCCAATGTTTTTATGTTTTCTCCTTGTTAGCTCCTTGGCCACTATTCAAGGTATCTATTCATGGCAGAATATCATCAATTTATATTATTTTCATGAACTTCTAATAAACTTATTCATGGTTTTGATCTTGAAAATGAAAATTTTTGATAAAATTAGTTCTTTGTATTATTATAGTGCTGTTGAATAAGTTTTTTTTTTTTTCAATTTGTCGTCACTTTCATTTGTATCGATATTTACATTTTTATATTTTTTTAATTTGGGATTTATTGTTTTTCATTGTATAGGGCAGGAACCTAAATATTGCCCACAAAGCCTTACACATGGAGGAACTTGTGGTGTCGATGGTGAAACTCAATGTCTTATTGATTTTCTGGCAGCATTTGGTCCAAGTTCAAACCCTAAGAATTGCAAATGTACAAATGTTGTACCTAGGAGCCGAAAATGCTATTGTGAAATCATTTGCAAAGCTGAGGCCGCAACTGCAAAAACAATTATAGCTGGAAATTAATCAACTTATTGCCTTTGCATGTTTTGTTATTTGTTCTAAATAATTTCATTTTGTTCACATTTTATTTTCTGATTGAGTCTTAATTAGCTTTTAATTCAGTCTTAATTCACATTATGTGCTGTACAGGCTGTAGATCACGAGAATGCCAACCAGGTTGTAAAGGTTGTAGTTTTAATACAAATAACAGATGAAAACAACTAAAAAGTTTCACATACTTGCTCAAAAGAGATCGATCCACCTTATCTCAAACTGTCATAGAGCTTTAAATTTAAAGCTATGGCGTATGATTCCCATAATTGCAATTATTCAAACCTACCAAAACTACAAGCTATAAATATGGTCATCTATGGAGACCAATTTCATTGCACAACATAATTTCGAAAATTCAAAACTAGGTTTTATTACTTTACCAAAAAAATATGAGGAGAGCTATGGAGTTATTGGTTTGTTTGATTCTTTTGGGCTTAACTGATAGGGTTTGTTCACAGCTGCCTCAGCCTCAGGGTCCCCAAGTCCCATGTTTCTTCATCTTTGGTGACTCTTTGGTTGATAATGGAAACAATAATGGGATTCTCACACTTGCTAGGGCCAATTACAGGCCCTACGGCATTGATTTTCCTCAGGGTTCCACCGGCCGGTTCACCAATGGCCGAACTTACGTTGACGCACTAGGTGATGTTTATCATTTGTGAAACTTTTTCTTACAGTCAAGTGTCTACTGAGACCTGCTACTATTAGTTATGCTATAGTACAGTCTAATATTGTATCATAGCTACCTATCCGTGTAGTAACACAAGCTACATTGTAATACATAAGTCATTGTTGAAATGGCCTAAATTTCTCCCAATGTGTTTTGCAGCTCAACTTTTAGGGTTTCCGAATTACATTCCACCCTATGCAAGAACTCGAGGCCCGGCTTTGCTTAGGGGAGTGAATTATGCATCTGGGGCAGCTGGTATTCTTGAAGAAACTGGCAATAATTTGGTACATGATAATCAAAAACAACAACAACATCGATTCTCTCCTAATCTAAATTCATCTGCTTCAATTCTGCATTTTTTTTTGCCTTAGCCTCGATTTTTCTTTTGTTTTTGTTTTTTGGTAGGGTGATCATACTTCTATGAATCAGCAAGTAGCAAATTTCGGAGAAACAGTGCAACAAATGGTGAGATTTTTCAGAGGAGACACCAATGCACTGAAAAGTTATCTGGGCAAATGCATATTCTACTCAGGGATGGGAAGTAACGATTATCTGAACAATTATTTCATGCCTACTTTCTATACATCTAGTTCAGATTACACTACAAAAGCTTTCGCAGCTCTTCTTCTTCAGGATTACACACGGCAGTTAACGGTTACTTCATGATTTCCAACCTCCCCACCCCTATATAATTTCTCTATAGATTTATTTATACATTTATTTACGCCTTATTTGTGGATATTTCTTCAGCAATTGTATAGCTTGGGGGCACGTAAGGTGATTGTAACAGCAGTTGGTCAAATTGGTTGCATACCATATCAGCTTGCAAGATTCAGCGGCAACAACTCAACCAGGTGCAATGAAAACATCAACAAAGCAATTCTTCTTTTCAACTCAGGCCTCCGAAAATTGGTTGATCGATTCAATGGCGGTCAACTTCCTGGATCGAAGTTTGTTTTCATTGATTCTTACCAGAGCTCCAATGATCTTAACATGAATGCAACTAACTATGGTAAAATCTACTGATATTTTTTACTTAATTATACATCCGTTTTTCGTTGATATGAATCATTATTTCGTTAATTATGTATCCCGTAATCTTGAGAAAATTACAGGATTTGAAGTGATAGACAAGGGATGCTGTGGAGTGGGAAGGAACAATGGGCAGATAACTTGTCTTCCTCTTCAACAACCATGCAATGATCGTGAAAAATACTTGTTTTGGGATGCCTTTCATCCAACCGAGTTGGCTAATATTCATTTGGCTAAGGCTACTTACACTTCTCAATCTTACACTTACCCAATCAACATTCAACAATTGGCAAATCTCTAACAGACAAAAACAAAATTCCTTCTCATTTTCATAATTATTTCAAAATTAATTAAGTTTTAATCCTTCCAATTAATTGGTTGTTCAATGCTTCGTTAATACTTGTTTGCACTCTCTATGTTTTATCAATTTCAGCTTGTCTCTCAGTCATAGCCTTTGTGAATTGAAATGATTGCATGTTTGTATATTGTGATCCTTAAAATAAGTAATTTGATTATTTTAATATAAATTGTGGATTTATTTAATATAAACCCATATATTATATTTGTCTTTATTATAACATAAGAATCCAGGGATCCTTCTGTTATTATCTCCTCAATAAACATAAATGAAGCATAAAAATATTAGGCCTTGCGGGCTTCACCTTTCCGCAAAGGATTATTGGCCATGCCGGGCTAACCTTTTAACCCTTTCTTGAGCAATTTCTTGGGCTTTAGAACTCTCCTACCCATCAAATCGAATAATGTGAGAAATTAGTATTATTAATGTGGTATAATAACAGATAATACATTTAATATAAAAAAATCAGTATATTTAATTTTATTTTTTATTATACATTTTAACCTTGTATACGATAATGTGATATAATTTGGTATACACTCGGTATAATTAATAAATTTTGAGATGTTTAATATTTAAAAATTTAATAAGAAAATGAAAAAAAATCTGATGCTATAAGTATCTAAACAAATAATTTGATTCATAAACTACGAACACTACCATCAAAAACTATTCTATTTGCAGCTGCAATGATCATCTGATAACAATGGAAACACAACCCCAGCTTTGATTCTTTGATTCATAAAAAGTTCAATCAAACCCAAACAAATGGAAAATTCACATGGACAGACTGACACCGAATTAGGCTTTACCAAGGAAGGAAAAAAAAACATTGGAATTATAAATCTCTATGATTTTTCTTCTAAACCTGGCTAAATTTTCAAAGATTGGCCAGCTGCTCAATGTTCATGGGATAAACCATGCTTTGATCTCCATAGAAAGCATTCCTTCCAAACAAGATGTTTACAGCTTCTGTTGGGTGGAACGCATCCCAGAAAACATATTGATCTCGATCTGGACATGGTGTTTGAAATGGAAGACAAGTAATTTGGCCTCTATTTCGTCCAATTCCACAGCATCCTCGATCTATTACACTGAATCCTGTATCAAAAATTTGTGGAAAAGAAATACATACATCACCAGCATTAGAAATTTGATATGTTAACGGATGATCTATTGATGTCAATCTAAATAGATGGGTGGAACACTTGCATACCGTATGATCTATAGTTGGTAAGGAGATCTTCAAACATGTGAGCAATGTCAATGTAAACGAATTTTGATCCAGGCAGATTGACGTTAAGATTGTTAATCATAGTCTTCACATTTGCATTGAAAGGTAAAACAAGCTGGTTTACTTCTTCCGAACATCGATCAAACTGGTTTTGCGCCAGAATGCTTGGAATACATCCCATTCTTCCTAACCCCGCCAGAACAAACTTCCTTGCTCCCAAATTGTAAAGGCTCTGTAACAAAATCAAGGGATGTAACGAAGAACTGGTTTGCAAAATGATACCAAACACCCACTAAATCACTTGGATGAAATCTTACAGTGAGTTGTGTCGTATACTGCTGAACCAAAAGATCAGCATATTGTTGAGCATTGTATTGATTTCTTGTAGGGTAATTTGGCATGAGATAATTGTTTAGGTAGTCATTGCTCCCCATTCCCACAAAGAATATACATCTTTCAATTGCCTTTGACACATCGTCTGCTCCAAGATTACCAGTAATTTGATCAAGTGTGTCCTGGAAATTCCTTATCTGTTGACTAAACGGTATCCGACCCACCTGATCATGCAATGAGAAACCGAAATAGTTTTTAGATCATCGATCATAAGTTCAATAAAAAATGTGAAGTTTAGATTAAGAGAGAATCGTGATTTAATGCTTACGAAGTTTCTTCCAGTGATGTCGAGAATTCCGGCTGCGGCGGAAGCGTAGTTGACTCCATGAAGCACTTGCTCTCCGGACGCTTGAGAGTATGCAGGAATGAGAGGAAGTCCCAGCAGTTCAGCTGCATGAATGCATTTATGTTGCACCGAAATACAAATTTGGTCAACATGTGAACAAATTACTACAAGTTCAGGGATCATGGAAACTAAATTTTAACTATTGAAAGGCACGCCTACTAGATATTCTGAAAATGGTGTTATTTTGAATGCCAAAACGGATCCTATTTGAGGAATTAATGAAAGTTAGGCAGATATAATAATTTCTGTTGGTTATGGGTCTTAATCTAGTCAAAGAACAATAATACCCTAATAATTCCATGAAAATAATGTTTTATCTGAGATTTTTTTAAATTTTTTTAAACTAAAAATATTATGTTAATCTTGAGCAATAAATGCAGTAGTTTTATGCACTAAATAACTAAGCGAGTACTTTATAATTTTCTTAAAGAAAGAATAAGGGAGAAAAGTGAAATGAATACACAATGCCATGACCCAATATTTGTTTTTATGTCTGGCACCTTTTGGATCAAATTTTAACTGAAGATTCTGTCTTTGATGTGTCTATTATAACCCATTTAGAGATTTATATTTATGCTGAGTGATTTCTAAAGCATGGCATGGTGCATGGATTTGCATTGTGAGAATACACCAAAAATAAAGAGAGAAATAGTTACCAATTTCATCAACCATAGTGTAGCCATTAGAGAAACGACCAGTTGGGCCACCATTGAAATCAATACCATAAGGAAAATAATTAGCCTTGGCAAAAGAAGGAAGATTATTATTATTCCCATTGTCGATAAGAGAATCTCCAAAAATAAACATAGCAGGAACCGGTTCTCTTCTCCTTCCTCCTGTTCCAACAGGATCTCCATCTTGTCCGAAAACTGCTCTATTAACCAGCAACATTGAGAAAAGAAAGAAGGAAGAAAACTTGAAGAAAATAGCCATTGGTGATCGAGAAAGAAAGAAACAAAGAAAGTGTTGCCACTGTTGCGAGAAGAGTTGAGTGGAAAGGGTAGATTAATGGTAGATGTAGGGTAGGTAGTTGGAAAGGAAGTAAATGCTTTCATCTGTTTTCTCCATTGTAGTAATTGCATACGGCCTGTGTTGCCAACATATGTTTACAGACAGTTCCCTACAAAATTTACTGCAGTTTTGCCGCTTTCGTTTTTGTTTTCCCTCTCCTTGCTTGCACTGTTTTTATTACTTCCATTGACTTGAGCAACACTATGAACCGAACAAACAAACTCCATGCACTAATTTTTCTCAACAAAGAGAACTTAATTTCATGAAGCGATCAATGATGTATAATTTTTTTTTCCTTACAAAATTGGAGTTGAAATCTCACCATCCTCGAGGTTTATCGAAAGGTTGTTTCAAACCATAATGAACATAATTACAATCTTGACGAGGATCCACAAGTTTTCAAGTATAACATCAGGGGATAACAATGTCATCTAATTTAATTGAAATTTGAACTTCAAATTTCTTTATGAAAAGATAAAAATATTTTTGAATTATGATTCGTTCTAATTTTTTATGTTCTTCATTTTTAATAAGAAATTGATAAGGAATAAAATTAATAATAAATTATTTAAATTATATTTTAATAAAATTTATAAATTAATTTTATATTTTTTGATATAAATTAAAGAGTTCAAAATATTTTTATTAATATTTTCATATCCATGGTAAACTTAAATAATTAAAATATTTTAAAAAAATATTTTTACATATTCATATTCACAATTAAACTTGATTAATTTTTTTATTTTCATAATATATACAAAAAAAGGTGGGTTATCGTAATTATTATGATGCTCCATATTCCATGGATATGCTCAACTACAATATTAAAATTAATTTAGAAAATAAAATGTTGGAAACCTCAATTGTCATGCAAATTTCATGAAACTATAACATCTGAGTAAATGCTTCTTTGAATTTAATATTCTTGGTTGATAACTTCAATGCCAAACCTAATCCTGTAATGAAAAAGGAAAAAGAAAAAAAGACATTTATGTCTCGTTGCCATTCAAAACTTTTCATAGAACTGATGCCAGAAAAATCCATTTCAATTCCCACCAGGTTTATCAATTTGGTATCTTCTTTTTTTTTTTTTTCCCTATTCTCAAATTGCACAAAAATTATTTGTAAAATAAATAAATAAAAAATAAATCCCCGAGTATTTAAACTTTATTTGCCTTTTTCAGTTGAAAAAAGGTCAAAATTTATAAATTAAAAAAAAAAAAATCGATTTGTTAGTTCTTAGTTAATGAAGCTCTGGTCGCACACAAGCCAAGATAGATTGGAGTAGTAGTTGGTGGCTACACTTAGCCAATGAAGATAGTCAACACCTCAAAACTCAACGAAGAATTCTTCAGACTGGTGATTTTAATTTGAAAAAGGAAAGGTCATGGACATCAATTCACTTTTATTTGTAATCACATTCTTTTATTTTATAAACATCACATTAAGTTTATTAAGATAACTTTTCTGTGTCTTTTTTATTAACATAAAATTTAAATTAAAATCGTGAAAAGACTAATGTAAGAATTAAAAGAAATTAAATGTTTTTACGTTCCATATACCGTAACCGATCCACAATATTGACAGACATATAAAAATTGGTAAAATAGGAAAAATTAAGAAAAATTAGTTTATTTTTATCCAAAAGATGATGATAATTCATTACTAAAAATATATATTCATATGGCAGCTCGAACAATGCACAAATTGGTATTCCCAAGAAATTGAACAATGTTATACTATTTTGTATTGGTGTTGTATTTAAGGGGAGGTTAATAATAAATTGAAAACGTCTCCATCCCATGCATGTTTTGAGCAGTTGAGATAGTTGGGAGCATTCATCACTGATTGACTTTTGTTTTCTTAAATAAAACAATAAATGGTCGATCCACAACCCATATATTATTAAATGTTTCATTAAAAACAATGAAATATTTAGCCAAGAATTAAAAAAAAAAAATTACTCATTACAGCCAGGGATGCATTGTTTTGTAATTTCTCTATAAACCGTACATGTTTAGTTGACATTGCTATATATTCTTCTCAATAATCAATTAATTTTTTTATTTTTAATTTTTGAGTTTTATTTTTTAAGATAAATATACATATATTTGCTATTTTTTTATTTTTTGTTAACACAATTCTTATTCAACACATAAAAAAAATAATTCACGATTCAATTAAAATTGATATAAGAGAAAATTAAACTTTTATGACATTTTACTTTACAATAACACAATCAAATTAACTAGATTACCTTTTTAAACATATTTATTTTGTTAACCTTTGTATAAACTTTTGATAATAAAAAATAATAATAATAAAGCATGTAATTCATAATATATAATCCAAAACTTGAGAAATTTAGATCATAGGTTTGCTCCTATTTATTATTAAATGAATACGTGCATAAGAGCATAGTAGAGGGAGATATACAGTAATACCCAATATAATTAATATGGAACCACAACCACAATACCAAATCACAAATTTACTACAATACAAATTTTATTACATGTCTTGCATGCCATGACTTAGAAGCCTATAGGATTATTGATAAAGGACTAAGTATTAAGCTTGTCTCTTGCTAAGCAAGAGATCTTATATGATACACCAACTATAGAACCGTTTTTTTTTATTTGCCTGAAATAATAGTAAGTGCTTCATAAATATATAGCTAGCTAGGTATATATGCTATCAATGGAGCAAACCCTAGAACTGAAATATTTCATTGGGTGTAGTTAGTGGATATTCATAATTGTCAGTAGTAATTGGTCCAAAGTTAGCAATCCCAGTAGTGTTCTCCTCTATCTGAAATAAAAACAAAAAAAAAACAAAACAAAAACAAAATTGTTGTTAGATATCGTCTGTAATTTTTTTTTTAATTTTTGCATTGTAAATCACTATTTATTAATTACCTTGTCTTGCAAAAGCTTGTTTGCAGCTTTCAGTATTCCCTCCTTCAACAATGTAAACAAAGATTTATTTAACAAAGTTGTAATTTTTTTTAAAAAAATTATATAAGGAGGACTTGCTTAATCAATATCTTTTCTAAATAAATTACAAATATTAAGTATGGTAATTAAGCTGATCAACTTTAACTTCATATTCAATTTAGCCAATGATGTGTTAAATCTCTCAATTGATGATATAAGAATACAAGTTATAACTTAATATATGAACAATATGCCGAATGCCATTCAATAATAAAACATTAATATTTGCCGTTCTATATGCCAACTAAAAAAATGGGGGGAAAATAGAGTATAAACGAACCTTGTTCCTTAGCAGGTTGATCTCTTGACACATGAGGTCCATCTACATTAATAAATTCATGCTCTCATTAGTATAAAATATCTATAATATTTAATGGACTTGAATAAGATATATCCCTTCCCATAAAACTTAAAACATTAAATAAAAAATTTAAAATCATTAATGTAAAATTTAAAATAAATAATATAAAAAATTTAAAATATAAAACATAAAAATTAAAATAAATAATGTAAAATTTAAAATATATAATATAAAAAAATTTAAAGTACGAATGTAAAATATAAAATAATTAATATAAAAATTTAAAAAAATTAGATATATCTCATATCTAATAGATTATAGTAAAACGCATATTCAATACACATGTTTCAAAGAATTTGTTTCTTTTGTTTTTGGTTTTTAGGAAATGATACCTTGATCGAACGAATGTGATAAATCCATACTTCAAGATGCTTTTCAAGCACGAGTAGTTCATCCAAACTCATTGCCCCGGCTCCACCTCCAAGCATGTACCTATATATAAAGTAAATTTCAAAATTATTATTTTTGATTTAAAACCTTTGACTAATTTTTTTCTTTTATTATTATTATTATTATTATTATTAGCAAATAACATGAGTGACTTTATTTATATAAATTGTCATACCTGAGGCCCTTTTGAAGAATTTCGATCTCTTGCTTCAACATGTTGATCTCCTCTTTTGCATCCTAGAATATTGCATAATTATAATGTTCTAACAGTATAAATGCCAATCAGATATCCATGCTATATATCCTATACTAATTAAACCTTATTTTTCATGACATAATTAAAGAAACTTGAGAATGTTTATTAATTAACTCTTCTTTAGTAGCTTTTTCCAAACATCGTATGGGAGCCACGAGCCTATCTCTTTTCAGTGTTTCTGACCTGTATAGGTATTTAGATCCATTTTTTTCTAAAATGACTTTGTGTCTCAACCTATCTCGACAATTCTGAATGTCAAAATTATACAATAATCCCAAAGTAAAATTCAGAAACTGACCCACCACGATAATCTCATACAATAATCACCCTGATCAGTTTCTAAACTCAGAACAATATCAATAACAATATCATCTTAGGATGTGTCTTTTATTTTTTATTACAAATAATGCGTTGGTTAAAAATCGTTTATTTTTAACCTTACGGACCTAAAGAAGAGAACTACAAGAAAGCTGTCTATTTTGACCTTATCCGATTTAAAGAAGAGACCATGCAATAAAATCATCTATTTTTGACCGAATTTTTGCTGGCAGCAAGAACAAAGGTATAGAGACAACAAAAAGAATAACATTACCTAAATTATTCGAGATCATAGGCACAATTATTGTGATATAATCTATTCTTACAATAAAAGAAAATTTGTAATAATTTTCAAACGAGAATTTCGGCCTTCGAAAAGTAATGAAAACAGTGCAAAATATTTTCATATCATTTTCGGAGAGACAAGTAATATATTATAAGAACCAGAATCCGATGCTGCACAGCACTATCTTTTTGAACAGTTACAGCTTAGAATACTATATTCGTTCTGCTCCAATGAAATACACACATATATTTTGTATTGAAAAATGCAAATTAATTAATAACAGCAAAAAAAAAATTTAATTACATACCGAGGGTTGAGTTTCCATAACTGGTTCATCCTGAGCTCCTCGAGTGGACTTCAAGTACCTCTCAATAAGACCGTGCATGGTTCTATTTCACCCGGTCAAAAGTACAAAAAACTTAAACGTTTAATTAATAATATGAAACGTTATACTTATAATCTTATTATGCAGTACTCGTATGCATCACAAAGAGAGAAAAGGAGACTGACCCTTTGGTGGCCAGTTCATAGAGCTTCCCATGGGCGGAGAAAATGAAAACTCCGATATCAGCATCACAGAGTATGGAGAGCTCCTTGGCCTTCTTAAGGAGCCCAGCTCGGCGTTTGCAGAAGGTAACCTGACGGTGCACCGGATTCTCGATTCGCTTCATCTGAACCTTTCCGCGAGCCATTTCAATCGTTCAAGTCAGTTCAGTTAGTTAATTTTGGGTTGACAGAACAGTTAGTTGCTGGTTTTTTGTCTGCTAGAATTTTCTCTGCATACAACCTCCCACTAGTTTGAACTAGCTTCGAGGCTGATGCCTGTCCTCTGAGGGGGAAAAAAAGAACTTGATAAAAAATTTGCTTCTCAGTTTCGCTGCTTCAAGGTCTTATATACTCGGCTTTAGATTCTCTTCAATCTTGAAAGCACATAAGAATAAATGGTCTGCTGTTTGCTTTACACTTCACTAACTTCTGTTTAATCCTTCACGTCGAATTCTTATAATTTTTAATGCCCTATTGCACTCTACTTTATTTCCTTAGAAAAAAAAAATGACATGTTCAATCAAATCACATTGCATAAACGATGTGACACAATTGATTAAAAGAGTGAGTGTACCGAATCATTCATACCATTTTTCATGCATGGCTTTTTGTATAGACTTTGTTGAACTTAGAACATGACATGTCAAGATTTTATTGCTGAATAATGTGACTAAACTTGTTGAGGTTGTAGAGAATTGTAAACCCTAGCCACTCATAAACTTAGAATCCCTCCTCAACTTCACATGAATGGGTCTGTTCCACAAGTATGGGATGGCCCTCTAAAACGATTTAGTGCTTTCATAGGCTAGATTAGGTTCTTTGATGAGCTCAATTTTATTTTAAGTTAAAATTTGACCTCTTCAAATAATTATATACAGTTAGAACTATAGAAATTCGGCAGAAGTTCTTCTAGAAAAATCTTTCTTTTAAGTCTATTTGTACATTTAAATAAGGTTATTTAGAGTTATACAATATTATTATTTTAGCATAAGATAACAGTTAATTTGTAGCAAAATTTTATTTTAAAAATAAAAATATCTGCAAAAATAAATAAATAAATACATACATACATATATATATATATATACACACACACGCGCACCCGAGAAACATCAAAAATCATTTAATTTTTTAAAAATTTTTATATTATTTTTAATTATTAAATTAATATATTTTTAATAATTAAAATTAAATACAATTTATATAATTAATATATATACTAAACAACCATCGAACAAGTCAAGCTGGGTTTTTTTTGGATGGAGAAACTTCGCACGGTCTAGTCAGCAAAGCAGTATTAGCCTTTTCATGTGCAACCAACCCATCTATTCATAGACCAACGAGCTGGTTGCTTTTGTCTTTACCCCAAAAGCACTTTTTTCCTTATTTCTTGGCCGTCACGCCTTGCTCCTTGTTTTAATGACAAAAGCAGCTGCAATATTTCCTTGCTTTACATAATTAAATCTTTTCAAATGCTCTAAACAAACTGCTTTAGAAAATTAAAACCATTCACAAAAAGCTCAGATCAGCACTAAGCCAGTAGCAACCCCACATAGACTTCTCTTCTCATCGCATAAAACCTTTTTCTTATTCTTTTGAACAATTTAATTCATCATTTTAACTTTGAAGACATGTTCGAATCTTGTTAAATCACTTAGCACTCAATAGAAATACTAAAAGAGATCCTCCTTTGACAATTTACAGATCTAAATCCAGCTTGCACAACAGCTTCTGCTGTTGACACGCCTAACTTGCCCGAACATTACCGCATAAAAAAGATAAAATTATAAATTAATATATGGGTATATAAATTTCTTTTCTTTTG
>CP135567.1:489133-503829 GCA_032401905.1 Swietenia macrophylla
ATTAATCATTTTAATTTGTATGTTATATATTTTAAGTTATTTTTGTTGATTTTTTCAAGTAATTATTTTAAATTTTTTGTTGTACATTTTGAGTTTTATATTTAAGAATGCATCCTATATATGTTAGTTATTCTTATGTTTGAATGACTTTATATTAATTATTTTAAGTTTTATGTTAATTATTTTAAATTTTTTATTTATATTTTAAATTTTGGTAAGAGAATTATGATAGATATAATATGTATACTGGCTGTTCTCTATCAAGACAATAATTGTATGATCCAAATTCTAAGAATATTAGTTGCTGGCAAAATCATGTGGTGATATGATAATGTTAATTATCAACTCCATTAATTCAAGAATCAGCCTTGACCAATGACCTTGACTGATCAAGAACAGAAAGATCTTGCTTTTTCCTTTTCTCAGCTTACAAACATTCTGGTCATAATTAAAAGAACCACAAAGTTTTATTCCTCCTGATGATAACGTTGACTAATAATAGCCAAATTAAAGTGTTTCAATTCATGTTAATTAATTTGCAATTAATTCTTTTTTTTTTCTCTTTTCCTAAATAATTAAATAATTTGATCTTTGATTTCCATTTATTTTATGTATTAGAATTTTTCATAATTTTTTTGCTATAATATTCAGAAATAAATGCTATCAAGTTCCAAAGTTAGTCATTATTTGATAGACAATTTGGCAAATCCTCGACAGGATTTGTATTTTTCGAATGGGAAAGCAAAATTTAATTAAAATCAAAAGGAAACTAATCATTCTTCTTATTTCTATTTGCTTTAATTTTCTAAAACAATTACCAAATTTAGTTCTTTTTTTTCGGTCTATCATGAATAATTATAATTACTAGCTTTAGACAGCATGAATCTTGGAAATATGTATCACATAAGTAGTGGATTATAAATAAATGCACATTTTTTCTCATGTTTTGAACTTCTTTTAGACTTAGCTTTGGACTTTCCTTTTTTGAGCATTTGATCAAGGGGCTTCCCCTAAATTTTTAAGAAAAAAATTATGTGATTTGATCTTTGATTTCTATTTGTTTTATTAATTAGATTTTTTTTAATAAATTTCATAATTTTTTCACTTTTAATATTGAGAAATGTATGCCATCACCCCAAAATTAATCATTATTTGATAAAGAATTTTTCAAATCCTCAACTAGATTTGGATTCTCACATGCTTGAACAATTTTCAAATGGGACAAACAAAATTTAATCAAAATTAAAAGAAAACCATTCTTCATATTTCTGTTTGCTTTAATTTTCTACATCAATTACCAAAATTTATATTTTCTTTTTTTGTGGTCAAGCATGAATATGAATAATCAGTAGCTTTAGACATCATGAATCTTGGAATTATATATCACATATGTAAAGGATTATAAATAAATGCACACTTTTTTCTCATGTTTTGGACCTCCCCTAGACCTCTTTGCCTAGCTTTGGACTTGTCTTTTTTGAGCACTTGGGCAAAGGGCTTAACCCTACTACTTATTTATTTAGCACCTTTAGGGTCATCTACAATATAAAAAGAATGTTTTAATATGCCATTAATTTTTTTTTAAAAAAAAATTAAATTTTCAATTAAAATTTTGTGAGTCATATAACATGTAAATTGTATCCTTATATCCTCAAAATTCATCAAACAAATGTTTACATAAATTACTCGAACTTCATATAATAACATTAGTGCGAAGAAGAGTACCATAACATATTCAATTAGTTAAATTATCTCTTAATTCAAAAAATATTTACTTTGTAATACAACATATAATTATGTCTAAAAAGAGCAAAGAAGCTTGAAATTAACTTGGTCGATATATTATTAATTAAAATTTGTTCAATCACAATGTCTTGTCTAAGTGATTATCAAGCTACAAAAAGGAGAACATTTACAAATAATCAAGATTCTCCTAATGAGATTATATAAATTAAAACTTGGAGAGAACATTAGAACCAAATAGCCAATCAAAATCGGATAGATTCTCTCAGACTTTAACAATTAAAATTCATTTAAGTAACTAATCATCTACACTCCCCAACATACACGTTGGAGGCAAAAAGAGAGTAGCTTCCTACAAATCCCTTTTTGTGATTGTTGTTGGGAAGTCTAGAAGTGCTTTTAAACTTTTAAAAAATAAGCACTTTGAGATTTTTTTGAGATCAATTAAGTTTATTTTTTGTGATAAAGTTGGTGGTTCTTATCTCAATCATTTGGTATTTATTTAGTAAATTTTTTAAAAATAGTTTTACGAAAGAACAAAAAGGACCAAAAGATTTCTATTAATAACGTGTTATCTTAGTTTAAGTTAAAATGTAAATTTTAATCCTTAAATATCATGCAAATAAAAACTTTAAAAAGATATCATTTATAATTATTGATTCATCAATTTTCTTCTCTTTTTAATTATATAAAATCAATGGCTCAAAATATATACGTTAATATTTTAAGTCAAAAATTTTAATTAAAATTCATTGTTATAGAAAAAAAATTACAAAGAATTTAAAAGCTATTGTGCATTCTACAATAACACCAAATATATATATATATATATATATTGAAAGTATAATGTTTTTATTTTCAAAAATAGTTCTTGAAATCTCTATATTAACAATAATATCATGTTTTTATTTTGATATATTGTCAATCGAGATAATAAATTATGTCTTCTTCACTTGATTTCTTTAATATTTATACTATAATATAAAATTAAGTCAAATGGGTACATCTAGGAGTGGGTTTTAGAAAAATGTCTTGTATTAATTTTGTTTTGTAAATTACTTGAATGAAGGGTAGTATAGTCATTTTAATTAACCAAAGGGTAGACATTGTTATTTGACAGTTAACCGGCGTGACGTGTCAAAAGCTCCCATGTATGTACCTACCAATTGTTATTTTGATCGATTCATCTGGGGTCCGAATGATTACTTTGTTATTTGGCCGACAATATATGTAATTAATGCGCTTATTTGGGGGTCTAAACAAAATTGACCAAAACTTATTGTTTCAGTCACGCCCCTGTCTCCCTTGGTAGTTCCAGCTGCGAAAGATTTTGCTTCGAAGCAAAAACATGTCTACGATCACTTCACTAATCTCTTAAACCTCAGCCGCCGCAGAAAACGGGGTAAAAAAACAAATGGGTTCTCTGTTTTCATCATCTTGGATTCTTATTCTTGTTTTGCAGAGATTATTTGCGCTGAATTTGGCTGATTCTTTGTTGAAAACAAATGGATTTATCTCAAAAAACAAGTATGTATCAGCAATTGGAGACCCCGGAATGAAGAGTCCGAATGTGAGAGTTGCATTAGAAGCCTGGAATTTCTGCAACGAGGTTGGCATGGAAGCTCCTGGTATGGGCAGTCCCAGGCTCGCTGACTGTGCTGATTTGTGCTGCAATGGTACTTTTTTTTTTTTTTCTCTGTGTTGTTGTTATTCATAAGTATTGGTATCAGATCATTATTCTGTTCTTATGAACAATATAGAATACGGGTAAAGTGAGTTGTTGTGAATTGAGAAATTGGTCTTCAATTATCCCTATTCGTTGCTCTGAACAAAATCATTTACAGGATATTCTCAGAAAAGTTTTGGCCAATGTGTTGAATTTGAATATTCTCGGAGAATTCTTAGCATTTCCCATTATGCATGTGTTTTTTATTTTCTCTTGTTTGTGTTGTTTTGAAAAACTGGTAATTATTATTCGATTTTACAAAAAAAAAAAACAAAAGATTTAAAATTTAAAGCTTTTATTGCCAGAGATTTTTATTATCTTGTCATTGGAGATGTTGATCTTCTCAATTCCATCAGAATGCGTGCACAATCATTTATTCAATCATGTGTAAAGACTTTAGTTATTACTTATTGTCAAATTAATAATTGTATTTTTTTTCCGTGCTTAGGTTTTCTACTTCACTCCAGCAAGTGAGGCGTCTTTCCTCCTCTTGCTTGTGTTTATTTGGGCTAACAGATATTGTTTTGCAATTGCATTATACTCCTAAATTCTTCATTAATTGCTGTATTTTGATTCCCTTTTATATTGCATTACACTTCTCAAGTTGTTTTTTATCTTTTTTTTTTTTTTATTTTGATCATCTTAATCACTGCCTTCTTGTATCAATGTATGGTTAAATGTTGTCATACACTGATCCATTGGGTTACTGCAGCATATGTGAATGTGATACACAAATTTGCCATTCTAAAGTTTAGGTGAAAGTGAAATTCAGATAAACTCGACATTTTTCAACAATCTTGTTAGCTTTACAGTTTAATTTCCTGACTCCCCAGGTCACAGCCCACTTGGTAAGTGTGAGGTACATCACAAAGTGAATGAAGCTGACAACAGCTTAAAAACTGGTGACAAGTTTCCCTCAGAAGAATTTGAATCCTTCACAGACCCGGACCTATTTGCTGTGGAAAAGGAACTGTATCTTGCTTCTCTTTGTGAGGTGCATGAATCTGACAAACCATGGCATTTTTGGATGTTTATGCTTAAAAATGGCAACTTTGATAAGAACACTACACTTTGTCCTGAAAATGGAAAAAATGTGAGTCAGATAATAACAAGCAGGAATTTTCCATGTTTTGGCAAAGGTTGCATGAATCAGCCACTAGTTTATCACAATTACTCAGGAGTGTTTTATTCTGGTCACCGAGCAGTATCTTTAACCGGAGGATTTAATGGGACGTATGACCTTGATGCTGACTTAAGCAGAGGTATCCAGAACAACTCATTTTTTTCAATCTCGTGGCAGAAGAATCTCAGCACAGGGAGCTGGAAATTCTCACAGACGTTGAAAACATCTGCAAAGTATCCTTGGCTTATGTTGTATCTACGTTCAGATGCAGCAAAAGGATTTAATGGTGGTTACCACCATGATGGCCGTGGCATAATGAGCAAGGTTTGTTGCCTATATTTACACCTATTTTTCTGGAGTGATAATTATTTTGGTTACCAAACATTCTTATTAGAACATACATCACCATTTGAGTTGGACAGTGTGGCTGCATTATGTTTTTTTTTTTTTTTGGCTATATTATTTTTTGTTGTTTGAACTTTATTGATAAATGAAGTAGGTATTTATTTTCATGTTTAGTAGATTTTTCTATAAGGTTTCAAGTCATACCTTACACAAGTTTCATTTCATCTCTCAGTTGCCAGAGTCTCCGAACTTTAAGGTAAAATTGACACTTGACATCAAGCGTGGTGGGGGACCAAACAGTCAATTTTATCTCCTTGATATCGGAAGCTGTTGGAAGAACAACGGACAGCCATGTAATGGTGATGTTTTAACGGATGTGACCAGATACAGTGAGATGATAATTAACCCAGCAACCACAAGCTGGTGTCGCCCTGATAATCTTGTTTCATGCCCACCTTACCATGTTAGTCCAACCGGGGAGATAATACATAGAAATGAGACATCTCGCTTTCCATATTTTGCATATCATCTATACTGCAGCCCCGGGAATGGTGATCATCTGGAAGAACCATATGATATCTGCGATCCATACAGCAATCCGCAAGCACAGGAGCTGGTACAAATTCTTCCACATCCTGAATGGGCTGTGCATGGCTATCCTGAAAAGAAAGGAGATGGATGGGTTGGGAAATCTAGAACTTGGGAGCTTGATGTTGGGGCCCTCTCTGATCGTTTGTACTTCTATCAGGTACTTTAGTTCTTCACTGAAAGTATCAGTTAACTAATCAACTGGATTGAGTTACTTCATTGTGTATTTCCGTCAAATGGAATACTTCTTGCTCATGAATATTATTATTAGATCTTCAAGGTGCATAATAGGGAGATATTTTACTTGTGTAACTGTTTCTTGGCACAGGATCCAGGAACAGTACGAGCAAGGCGTGTGTGGACTTCTCTCAATGTTGGTACAGAAATATATGTTAGTCAGAATGGGGAGACTGCAGAATGGACTGTAAGTGATTTTGATGTACTGGTCCCTGAAGATGCTATTTGTGTTGGTGATTGCGCTTACTGATGTTTCTTCTTTTCGATGAATCATAAACGAATAGTGTAAACAACGATGTAGTTCCACAGAAAATTATTTAAACACCATGATAATTGTAGCTGCATACTATTGTATAGAATAACTGAATAAGGATGCAAGCACTCCATATAAAAATATCGAAGTTATTATAAATCTGAAACTCTTCTCGATTTTGTTATCGCTTTTACTTTAACATGGTACAACAATAATCATCCAGGAAACAAACAAACAGGCTGGATTACATTACAGATGATAAATGTTTTATCAATCTTCTGTTTCAATCAACTAAGAAGTAGTTTCAAGAAATGGATAATCCGTGTAACCAATAACAGGATCAGAGACGTAGAATGTTTCTCGGTGGTACTTATTGAGAGGAGCATTGATCTTGAATCTCCTGGGCAAATCTGGATTAGCCAAGAACAAGCGACCATAAACAACAAGATCTGCACGACCTTCGGCAATTGCTTTGTTTCCATCTTCTCTGTCGTAACCCCCAGCTACAAGAAAAGTACCTTTGAAAGCCTTTCTCATGGGCAACAAACTGTGAGCACATTCAAATTTTTCTCCAACTGTTATCATTCTCGGCTCAACCATGTGGCAGTAGAGAATATTGTACTTGTTCAAGGAATCTGCCATGTAAAGACCTAATGCATTCGGGTTTGAGTCTCCGGATTCCATGTAGTCTGCAAAGGGAGATAGCCTTATCCCAACTCTATCTGCTCCTATCTCATTAGAAATAGCTTCAACTATTTCTAAAGCAAATCGGCAACGGTTCTCTAGTGATCCACCATACTGATCTGTCCGATCATTTATTTGATCTTTCATGAATTGGTCAATTAGATAACCATGAGCCCCATGGATCTCAACCCCATCAAAACCTGTATGCATATACAAAAATGTAAGCTACCAAAACAAGCTTTTCGAATTTTATGGTTTGGTATCCCCTAGAAAGGATGGAGAAAAGAAACTGCTATGAGGCATTTATGTATTGATGTTCTATAGATCTACTCATATTCGTATTTTTGTAGAAGGATAAAAGATTAAAAGGATTCACTCTTTTCAATGGTGTTTTTTTTTTTCATTGCTTCTAACTTTTATCCAAAGGTTGAATTTAGGGCGAGCAAGGATGGTATGTCCTTTTCTTGTCATTATTTCCTTCAAACAAAAAAAGTGATCTACTTTCTGTAGGAGGTCACTAAAAACTCTCTCCTTGTATATTTTTTTCAAACACAAATCTTGAAGAAAAAGCTGAACTATATTAAGGTTATGTTTGGAATTGATTTGACACAGTTTTGTAACTATAACGATTATGGAATGAATCGCTGAATGTCAAATATATTTAAAAAAAAATGGGTGGTGATTACTGAACATTTTTGCCGTTGTGCTTTCAAAGTACAACAGTCCCTAAGTAAGTTAAAAACCACCATAAAATTAGAAAAATCTAAGGTTGCATTCATACTTATTTTTCCTTTCTTTCAAACAGCAATTCATAGAATGCAATTCTCACTGCTCTTCTACTTCAAGTACAATAACTTCCTGTATCTTTTAAGAAGTAGAGAAATCAAATATTCATCCATGTTCTGGCAAGCTTAAAATGAAGTTAATGCCAATAGAGAAGATTTTACCAGCCTCAATAGCATTCCTTGCAGCAATCCTAAAATCATTCACAATTTGAGGGATTTCGTCTGTCCTTAGCCGCCTTGGAGGAGTGAAACATGCTTGATCTATACCGTTAGCTCGCATCTGAGGCTTAAGTGATTTGTCTGTGCTAGAGATTGGAGCTTGACCATTAGGCTGAAAACCTGCACAGAGCAATTGATAATATTTATTGAACAGAAAAGTTAAAAAGTTTAATATTCTTCTGTAGGTTGATTCGGTACTCATTTGATGATTCAATTAACCTGAGCTGCCTTATTCTCTTAAACATCCTTGGTCGCCTCCTGTTAGATAACTATAACTTCACCATGCCTAATTTTATACAAATTACAAAACAGAATGTACAATCCTGAAAATTAGGTCACCAGTAATTGTAAACAGAAGAGAGAGATATAGAACACACCTTCATTTGAAACCCTTCCCACGTGCCAAATCTGACAAAAAAAGATCCCACCTTTGGCGTGAACAGCATCGACAATTGGTTTCCAAGCTTCAACTTGCTCTTTCGTCCATATACCAGGTGTATTTGGATACCTTGCGTATCAAAGAAAAAATAGAGCATATCACATTTCCAAACTACACATAGTACCTCCAAAATTCAAACGCAGGCTGTCCTTTTTAAGTTAATAAATCAAAAAACTTAGATAGGATGACTATTGTCTATAAGCAAAATTACCCTTGAGCAGTATCCGAAACTCCAGTGGCTTCAGTTATAAGAAAACCGCCTTTGGTGGTCCTTTGAGAGTAATACAGGACGGCATGTGGCTGAGGAACATTGTTATATGATCTCTGTCTAGTCAGTGGTGCTAAAACAACTCTGAAATGAGCAAAGTAAACCATGATTCAGTTAGACCCATCACCAAATCCCAAACACAAAGAAGCTCATAAAACTGCAACACTACACCAATATTTCTCCACGTAAATCTCCATTTTCTTGGATACAACGCAAACTAAAAAAATATGAAGCAGATACTGCAATAAGTCAACTGTCACATTCATTATGGATCCTGAAACTCATTGACCACATCTGAATCTGATACATATAAAACTATAGCGTCCTTCTGGGATTTTTCACAAACACCTATTTTTCAGTATATCTAAATTGCACAGGAACTGGAAAATAAAAATTATCAACAGAAGAACTTTGAAATGCATCAACGGTGTTTAAAAAATGTACCTATGAGAAAGACTGAAATTACCCATCTGATATGGGGTGAGCAGAGGAATAGTCGGGGTTTCAGCAGCCATGTTATTATCGCTTTCTTCTTCTTTCTGCTCTGTTCTCGAATTAAATAAATATTACTGGCCAACCGCGATTCCCACCTGTTGGGAAACTGGAAGAAAATGGAAAGATTGAATTGGGCTTTTATAGATTCGTCCGACCGCCAAAAAATCAAAGCGGTTCGTCAATTCAGGGACTGTATTTTAAAATGTTTTTATTGGATTGCAATGCTTATTGTATGACGTTTGCAATTACGTTGCTCGGCTGCTGTTGACCAATCTTTCAACGCCTCTATTTTTTATCTTTTATTTTAAAAAAAATAATAAATTAATAAGTGCAACGCTGTTTCCAAAAAATAGTTTTTAATTTTAATATTATTCATTAATTTTATTTTTATTTTCCCTCTTTTACTATAAAATTTATTAAAATTATACGTAATTATAAATTTATTAAAAATTAATAATAAAATATTTATATTTAATTATTAATTAATTAATTTTAAAAAAACCTTGTGTAACCAATAAATTCGTTGCCTAAAGATTTTAGTATATTTTAAAATTTTTTGATAATTTATAAAAAAAAATTTTAAATGTACTAAAATTTATTGATAATTTTAAAATTATTAAAAATTTTTAATTCTTTTAAAAAAAATTGATAAATTTATTAATTTTTTTTAAAATACACTATAATTTTTTACTGTTTAATTATCAAAAAAAATTTAGTATATTTTAAAAGTATCACATTGAATTAATTTTTTAGAGATAATTTTATTTAAAATTTATAGTTTCGGTTAAAATTACGAAGAGTTTAAAGACCTGACTAAAAGTAGAGTTGGACTTAGCTTTTGGACTATTTAGGAGTAACACCTAGTTTGAATGAAGTGATTTGGTTGGATTTGCACTAATAATTCTAGTATGACGTTTGCAAGTACGTGGAATTTGGCTGCCGGCGCCGGCGTTGACCACCTGCAAAAAAGAAGAACAGCTGCTAATCTTTTTAAGAGATTAAAGTGATTGATTACTTATTTAAAATAATTTTTTTGAAATAAAAAATAATTAATAAGAATTATTGTAAGTTGAAAAAAATATTTTTTAAAAAATAAAAATATTTATAAAAGAATATATTAAGCTTATGATTTTTTAGGAGTGAATAAATAGTTTATTTTTTACTTTTTATATTTTTTTTATAGAATTACTAGCAAGTAACGATACAATTATTTTAAAATGAATAACGTGTACTCTAATTTAACGGCAATATTAGTAAATTATCTAATATTTAGTATAATATAAGAATTTTTGACAAAAAAGAGTATCACAAAACTACTATTTTGTTAATACTTTTAAAAAGATTTAATCGATAAAGAAATAAAACGTTATTTATTCACTAAATCGAAATGAATAATTACTCTTTGTGCGATGTTTAACATTAAATCTTTAATTAATTTTATATTTTGATTTTTCGAATAGGAATGACCAAATAATTTAATTTACCTTATTATAAATTAAACAAATAATAAATATATAATAAGTATTTTACAAATGTATGAAAGAAAATAAATTAAATTAATGTGTTTTGATTTTTTTATTAATTTAAATTAATTAATAATTTTTAACATATATTTTTAATAAATTTTGAGTTATTTAACAGTAAATTTTGTTGTGTTAGTCACTAACCCTGCTCAATAGACATAAAAAAGTTTGCTTTTTTATGTTCACTTAACCAATAAAAGTTGAATTAATTTGTAAAGCACACCATTATTAAATTATATGTCAAAATAATAAAATTAAATAAATTTATCTTCTTATATATTCAAGTTCAAAAAAAATTAAATTTAAAAATAATTTATTGAAGTCTAAAATTTAAAGAAAAATTAAAAATTTTAAGTCTAATATTACTTATACATTACCGTTTATTTTTTAACTAAACGTTAAATTCGATAAAAAAAAAAATTATACTTTAAAAACTTACTTTCAGTGAGTTGTAACAGAATCACACATTAAATAAGAAATGAATGTTTTTAAATTTTACAAAGATAGATTTTACACACTTTAATAAATATATATCTTTTGAGAAGAAAATAATAATCTAACTCGTGATAAGTGATATCAAAGTAAAATTTTAATTCTAACATCTCAATTAAACATCCACTTATACACAAACATATACACAAAAAAATTCATAAATTTTGAAGTAGAATAGAATATACATGCAAGAAATTTTATTATGACAAAAATATCACAAAATTAAATAGAAGAGTATAACAAAATTTTACATTAGTCGAAAAAAATGTTGCTAAAACAAATATTGTTAAAATTTATAAAAATACATTCTATATATTTTAATAAACATTTATTTTAAAAAGAAGGTAATGGTCCGTACTGTTACATGCCGTTTCTGTTTCAAGGCGTTTCTGTCTCAAATCACCATGTAATTAGGAAAGGCATAATAAATCAATGGCATTGATGAACCATTGTGCATGTCAATGCAATAAGATAATTTTAGTTGAAATGACCACACCATTGATAAATAATTAAGATTATAAATCATATACAGTATTTTTGACAAAATAAATATTTCCAAATTCATCTTCCAAGAATCATGTCCAAGTTCATCTTCGACTTGTCATGAAATTCAACCTAAAAGATTTCATATTTGACCTAGGTAAAAGAAAATTGAAGTTCAAGGTAATGCATCAATATCCTCTTGTATTATGATCATACACTGTCATAAAATGGATAATCAGTATAACCAATAACAGGATCAGGCGTGTAAAATGTATTACTATCATAATTATTTAGTGGGGCATTGAGCTCAAATCTCCTTGGTAAATCTGGATTAGCCAAGAACAAACGACCATAAGCAAGAAGATCTGCATAGCCTTCAGCCACAGCTTTGTTTCCTTCTTCCCTGTCATAACCCCCAGCAACAATGAAAGTGCCTTTAAAAGCTCTTCTCATAGGCAGCAGACTGTGAGGGCTTCCACATTTTTCTCCGGAATTTGTGAGTTTTGGCTCTATCATGTGGCAATACAGAATTCCGTATTTGTTCAATGCTTTTGCCAGGTAAAGGCCTAAGGCTTCAGGATTGGAGTCTCCGCATTCCAAATGAACTAACAATGGAGATAGTCTTATCCCAACTTTATCTGCTCCTATCTCACTGGCAACAGCTTCAACTATTTCTAAAGCAAATCGGCAACGATTCTTCATAGATCCTCCGTATTGGTCTGTCCGATCATTCACTTGATCTTTCAAAAATTGGTCGATAAGATAGCCGTATGCCCCATGAATCTCAACCCCATCAAAACCTGCACAACAGAGATTAAGCAAGGTGTTGTTAGATCATAAACATTAATGTTGAACATTAGTTGACACGGGAAGACAGGCAAGTTCTCGTATTCAAACCCTACATACTATCACTGTAATTCTTTTTAATTGTCACATTGAATATGAATGACCTTAAAAATGGATCCACATTATATGGTAAATTAAGGTTATTGATTGCTGATTTTAGAAATGGGTATTGATATTACCAGCCTTGATAGCATTCCTTGCGGCAGTTCTGAAATCATTTACAATTTGAGGAATTTCATCAGTTCTTAGCCTTCTTGGAGGTGAGTACAGTGCAACATCAGGACCATCAATTCGAAGTTGATTCTGCATTGGCTTGTCTGTGCAAGAAATAGGAGCTTCCCCATTTGGCTGAAAATCTGCACACAACTAGAAGAAACAATAAACCCTTACTTAATTTTCTTGAAAATCAACTAATCAAAGTGCGTAATTACCTTTGTTTGAAACCCTGCCTACGTGCCAAAGTTGACAAAAGAAGATTCCTCCTTTGGCATGAACAGCGTCTACAATTGGCTTCCATGCTTCTACTTGCTCGTTTCTCCATATACCAGGTGTATGTACATACCTTGTAAATAGAAAGAATTTAGAATTTAATTAGAAAAAAGGAAAATAAACTAAAAATAACAGACCCAGTTTTAGCTTCATCCTTGAATTTTCAGGGCCAGTCTACAGTTTACGACACTAAATAGTTGAAGCATAACATACCCTCGACCAGTTTCAGAAATTACAGTGGCTTCAGCAATTAGAAAACCGCCACTGGTGGTTCTTTGAGAGTAATATAAAATAGCATGTGGCTGAGGAAGGTTTTCATAAGATCTCTGTCTTGCCAATGGAGCCAAAACAATTCTGCAACATATTTGCAAGGTGAAAACATGTACAAATATTTAAACCCAGAATAATACTGCAAGAACTACCAAAAGAAAAACAATTAATAGAATGAATACCTATGAGAAAGACTGAAATTACCCATATTGTATGGACTGAGAAGAGGGATAATATTCTTGCTCATCTCTTCCTGTTCTTTCTGTGATTTTCCTCTGCAAGCCTCCGTTTCAAGGAAAATAACTGGCTTATGATTTTCTTTCAGAAATACACACACGTACAGGGATGCTTAAACAGAAGAAGAGAAAAATGGGACAGTTTTATCCGTGGCGGTAAGTATCATTTAATTAATAAAAAAAATATATTTATTATTAAAAAATAAAAAATTAATACTAAATTTTATAAATTTATTTTATTTTATTAATTAAATAATAAAATTTTTATTTATTAATAAATATATTTTTTATTAATTAAATAATTTTATTATATTAATAATATTAAAAAAACAATGCTATCCTGCACTCTTTCTCACAGAACACTTTCTCACAGAACAACGGAGAAAGTTGGAGAACAACGGCGGTAGTTGAATATGTGAAGCAAAGACAAGACGATGAGGTGACCCATATCCACCCATCTGTGATGTGACTGCCATGACAAATGGAAGAATCAGAGCCGGCTGTGCATGACTGATTGAACCACACTGCAACCCAAAAGTTTTCCCATTTGCGAATGCTAATGGGGTGAAACTGGGAGTGAAGGTAAAGTCTTTTAAGGAGGTATCAAATCAATTTGAATTTGCTTGCTTGCAATTCACCACTTCGTGAAAGCATCTTTGCCACTTTCCACTTTCTGGGTTCTCTGCCAAACGAAAGACACTTGGCAAATGCACTAACTTACATGTTACATTTTACCCCATCAAAATTCATTTTTTTTCACCTTTTGCTATCGGTTGTTTAATTGACTTTGAGACCCCTAATAGCCCTTTTCCCCCTTTTTTTTTAATTTTAATTTTAAATTTTTTTTTCATTTCTCCCTTCTAGAAGAAATGTGAAACTTTCCCCTACGGACGAATCTATAATACAACCATAATATTTATCCACTCACTACACTTTTCCTTGTATTTTCATTAAATTTCTGAACTTAAATGTGCCCAAGAAAAGTAAACCTACTGAAAGTGTTTGTATGCTTTTAAAGGGATTTTCTTTTTCGATCTTTTCTATAATTAAATTTTAAATAAATACTAATACATAACATAATTTAGTATAAATAATTTAAATTATATTTAAATAAATTTTATAAATTAATTTAATATTTTATTATATAAATTAAAAAATTAAAACATAATATAAATTATACGTTACTAATTATGTCATGCTTAAATTAATAAAAAAATTGAAAAATTAATCAGATCAAAATTCTTTTTGATTTTGATTTATGAGACAAATATTCTAACTTATTCGAAATATGATATGATCACAATTAATCTTTTTTATTTATGAAAATGTGAACCATTTAATCGTATATTGTTAATAAATAATTATTGTAAAATAATATCGATGGGTTAAATTTTTTTAATTTTTTATTATTAATTTAAATAAATATTAATATATTATATAATTTATAATTAA